>JAUIMM010000069.1:1032500-1175000 GCA_031769625.1 Taudactylus pleione
AACTATTTCATACTTACCATATGTTTTCCCTCAGTGTAGGAGAATGGCAATAGGCATTCAATGGGAACTTTACTTTGAAAAATGGAATGAAGACAATGTTGAATATAATCATATTTGATTGATTTTTTAAGATTTGTATTCAACTTTGACTATTGCTGTAGAGTACTTTTATTGGTTTGCCTGTTATCTGTGGCTCTTCTAGAGAGTTTACATATGGTAAAAAGCTGTATTTTGCAAAACATGGAGATGCCGGGGAATGAACTCGGTGCAAAGCAAAGCATGCGCTCTACCACTGAGCTACATCCCCTAGGAGCTGCTATTTTCTTATGCACAAGTGATTACAGCTTTACATTTCACTAGAGATTTACTACTTTTCAGTGTTATTAGGGACATCTTAGAGGATAGAAGTATAACCATTATACCATGCTTGACTTCAAGGACTTTATGGTTTTCATGGCTGATGAGAATGCAAGGAGATGCCCATTCCGAACATTGGAATGCTCTTAAAGTTCTCCATCAGAGACTGGTTTATCATCAGAATCCCCTACTTTTACTAATGAATGGTGTAGATATTGATCAAATTTTGCTAACTAGAGGGCTTTCTTACATTCTGTTTGGTCATCAGTGTCAGAATTTAGTAGAAGGGCACAAAGGATGCATGCTATGACTGCCTCTTGGGCTTGCTAGCTAATGCTTCACCAGACAATCTATCTAGAGTTGATATGTTGTCATCATTCCATGCTTTGAAATTTCATTAAGTGCTTGCCTTCCAAGCCCATGTCCATCCTCTTTTTGTTCACAAAGTGTTTGAACTTGTCTCTCAATCTTAATCAATTAGTTTTACTATATTATTTGTCTCGCTCTTTTATTAAACTTTGCTCGGGTAGTCGCCTTTAGTTCCCACTGAAAATAAAAAATCTATTTCCTACTTACTATATGTTTTCCCTCAGTGTAGGAGAATGGCAATAGGCATTCAATGGGAACTTTACTTTGAAAAATGGTATGAAGACGATGTTGAATATAATCATATTTGATTGATTTTTAATGATTTGTGTTCAACTTTGACTATTGCTGTAGAGTACTTTTATTGGATTGCTTGTTATCTGTGGCTCTTCTAGAGAGTTTACATATGGTAAAAAGCTGCATTTTGCAAAACATGGAGATGCCAGGTATTGAACCCGGGGCCTCATACATGCAAAGCATGCACTCTACCACTGAGCTACATCCCCTTAGAATTGCTATGTTCTTATGCACAAGTGATTGCAGCTTTACATTTCACTAGAGATTTACTACTTTTCAGTGTTATTAGGGATATCTTAGAAGATGGAAGTATAACCATTATACCATGCTTGACTTCAAGGACTTTATGGTTTTCATGGCTGATGAGAATGCATGGAGATGCCCATTCCGAACATTGGAATGCTCTTAAAGTTCTCCATCAGAGACTGGTTTATCATCAGAATCCCCTACTTTTACTAATGAATGGTGTAGATATTGATCAAGTTTTGCTAACTAGAGGGCTTTCTTACATTCTGTTTGGTCATCAGTGTCAGAATTTAGTAGAAGGGCACAAAGGATGCATGCTATGACTGCCTCTTGGGCTTGCTAGCTAATGCTTCACCAGACAATCTATCTAGAGTTGATATGTTGTCATCATTCCATGCTTTGAAATTTCATTAAGTGCTTGCCCTCCAAGCCCATGTCCATCCTCTTTTTGTTCACAAAGTGTTTGAACTTGTCTCTCAATCTTAATCAATTAGTTTTATTATATTATTTGTCTCGCTCTTTTATTAAACTTTGCTCGGGTAGTCTCCTTCAGTTCCCACTGAAAATAAAAAATCTATTTCCTACTTTCTATATGTTTTCCCACAGTGTAGGAGAATGACAATAGGCATTCAATGGGAACTTTACTTTGAAAAATGGTATGAAGACGATGTTGAATATAATCATATTTGATTGATTTTTTATGATTTGTATTCAACTTTGACTATTGCTTTAGAGAACTTTTATTGGATTGCTTGTTATCTGTGGCTCTTCTAGAGAGTTTACATATGGTAAAAAGCTGCATTTTGCAAAACATGGAGATGCCGGGTATTGAACCCGGGGCCTCATACATGCAAAGCATGCGCTCTACCACTGAGCTACATCCCCTTAAAATTGCTATGTTTTTATGCACAAGTGATTGCAGCTTTACATTTCACTAGAGATTTACTACTTTTCAGTGTTATTAGGGATATCTTAGAAGATGGAAGTATAACCATTATACCATGCTTGACTTCAAGGAATTTATGGTTTTCATGTCTGATGAGAATGCAAGTAGATGCCCATTCCGAACATTGGAATGCTCTTAAAGTTCTCCATCAGAGACTGGTTTATCATCAGAATCCCCTACTTTTACTAATGAATGGTGTGGATATTGAACAAGATTTGCTAACTAGAGGGCTTTCTTACATTCTCTTTGGTCATCAGTGTCAGAACTTAGTAGAAGTGCACAAAGGATGCATGCTATGATTGCCTCTTGGGCATTGCTATCTAATGCTTCACCAGACAACCTATCTAGAGTTGATATGTTGTCATCATTCCATGCTTTGAAATTTCATTAAGTGCTTGCCATCCAAGCCCTTGTCCATCCTCTTATTGTTCACAAAGTGTTTGAACTTGTCTCTCAATCTTAATCAATTAGTTTTACTATATTATTTGTCTCGCTCTTTTTTTAAACTTTGCTCAGGTAGTCGCCTTCAGTTCCCACTGAAAATAAAAAATCTATATCCTACTTACCATATGTTTTCCCTCAGTGCAGGAGAATGGCAATAGGCATTCAATGGGAACTTTACTTTGAAAAATGGTATGAAGACGATGTTGAATATAATCATATTTGATTGATTTTTTATGATTTGGATTCAAGTTTGACTATTGCTGTAGAGTACTTTTATTGGTTTGCTTGTTATGTTTGGCTCTTCTAGAGAGTTTACATATGGTAAAAAGCTGTATTTTGCAAAACATGGAGATGCAGGGGATTGAACCCTGGGCCTCATAAATGCAAAGCATGCGCTCTACCACTGAGCTACATCCCCTATGAGCTGCTGTATTTTTATATAAAAGTGATTGCATCTTTACATTTCACTAGAGATTTACTACTTTTCAGTGTTATTAGGGACATCTTAGAGGATGGAAGTATAACCATTATACCATGCTTGACTTCAAGTACTTTATGGTTTTCATGGCTGATGAGAATGCAAGGAGAAGCCCATTCCGAACATTGGAATGCTCTTAAAGTTCTCCATCAGAGACTGGTTTATCATCAGAATCCCCTACTTTTTCTAATGAATGGTGTAGATATTAATCAAGTTTTGCTAACTAGAGGGCTTTCTTACATACTGTTTGGTCATCAGTTTCAGAATTTAGTAGAAGGGCACAAAGGATGCATGCTATGACTGCCTCTTGGGCTTGCTACCTAATGCTTCACCAGACAATCTATCTAGAGTTGATATGTTGTCATCATTCCATGCTTTGAAATTTCATTAAGTGCTTGCCCTCCAAGCCCATGTCCATCTTCTTTTTGTTCACAAAGTGTTTGAACTTGTCTCTCAATCTTAATCAATTAGTTTTGTTATATTATTTGTCTCACTCTTTTATTAAACTTTTCTAGTGTAGTCGCCTTCAGTTTCCACTGAAAATAAAAAATCTATTTCCTACTTACCATATGTTTTCCCACAGTGTAGGAGAATGGCAATAGGCATTCATTGGGAACTTTACTTTGAAAAATGGTATGAAGACGATGCTGAATATAATCATATTATTTATTTAATTTTTTATGATTTGTATTCAACTTTGACTATTGCTATAGAGTACTTTTATTGGTTTGCTTGTTATCTTTGGCTCTTCTAGAGAGTTTACCTATGGCAAAAAGCTGTATTTTACAAAACATGGAGATGCCGGGGATTGAACCCTTGTCCTCATATATGCACTCTACCACTGAGCTACATCCCTTATGAGATGCTATATTTTTATGCAGATGTGATTGCAGCTTTACATTTCACTAGAGATTTACTACTTTTCATTGTTATTAGGGACATCTTAGAGGATGGAAGTATAACCATTATACCATGCTTGACTTAAAGGACTTTATGGTATTCATGGCTGATGAGAATGCAAGTAGATGCCCATTCCGAACATTGGAATGCTCTTAAAGTTCTCCATCAGAGACTGGTTTATCATCAGAATCCCCTACTTTTACTAATGAATGGTTTGGATATTGAACAAGTTTTGCTAAATAGCGGGCTGTCTTACATTCTGTTTGGACATCAGTGTCAGAAGTTAGTAGAAGGGCACAAAGGATACATGCTATGACTGCCTCTTGGGCATTGCTAACTAATGCTTCACCAGACAACCTATCTAGAGTTGATATGTTGTCATCATTCCATGCTTTGAAATTTCATTAAGTGCTTGCCATCCAAGCCCTTGTCCATCCTCTTATTGTTCACAAAGTGTTTGAACTTGTCTCTCAATCTTAATCAATTAGTTTTACTATATTATTTGTCTCGCTCTTTTTTTAAACTTTGCTCAGGTAGTCGCCTTCAGTTCCCACTGAAAATAAAAAATCTATATCCTACTTACCATATATTTTCCCTCAGTGCAGGAGAATGGCAATAGGCCTTCAATGGGAACTTTACTTTGAAAAATGGTATGAAGACGATGTTGAATATGATCATATTATTTATTTAATTTTTTATGATTTGTATTCAACTTTGACTATTGCTATAGAGTACTTTTATTGGTTTGCTTGTTATCTTTGGCTCTTCTAGAGAGTTTACCTATGGCAAAAAGCTGTATTTTGCAAAACATGGAGATGTCGGGGATTGAACCCTTGTCCTCATATATGCACTCTACCACTGAGCTACATCCCCTATGAGATGCTATATTTTTATGCACAAGTGATTGCAGCTTTACATTTCACTAGAGATTTACTAGTTTTCATTGTTATTAGGGACATCTTAGAGGAAGGATGTATAACCATTATACCATGCTTGACTTCAAGGACTTTATGGTTTTCATGGCTGATGAGAATGCAAGTAGATGCCCATTCCGAACATTGGAATGCTCTTAAAGTTCTCCATCAGAGACTGGTTTATCATCAGAATCCCCTACTTTTGCTAATGAATGGTGTGGATATTGATCAAGTTTAGCTAAAAAGAGTGCTTTCTTACATTCTGTTTGGTCATCAGTGTCAGAACTTAATAGAAGGGCACAAAGGACGCATGCTATTACTGCCTCTTGGGCTAGCTAGCTAGCTAATGCTTCACCAGACAATCTATCTAGATTTGATATGTTGTCATCATTCCATGCTTTGAAATTTCATTAAGTGCTTGCCCTCCAAGCCCATGTCCATCCTCTTTTTGTTCACAAAGTGTTTGAACTTGTCTCTCAATCTTAATCAATTAGTTTTGCTATATTATTTGTCACACTCTTTTATTAAACTTTGCTCGGATACTCGCCTTCAGTTCCCACTGAAAATTAAAAATCTATTTCTTACTTACAATATGTTTTCCCTCAGTGTAGGAGAATGGCAATAGGCATTCAATGGGAAATTTACTTTGAAAAATGGTATGAAGACGATGCTGAATATAATCATATTTCATTGATTTTTTATGATTTGTATTCAACTTTGAATAATGCTGTAGAGTACTTTTATTGTATTGCTTGTTATCTGTGGCTCTTCTAGAGAGTTTACATATGTCAAAAAGCTGTATTTTGCAAAAGATAGAGATGCCGGGGATTGAACCTGGGGCCTCATACATGCAAAGCATGCGCTCTACCACTGAGCTACATCCCCTATGAGCTGCTATATTTTTATATAAAAGTGATTGCAGCTTTACATTTCACTAGAGATTTACTACTTTTCAGTGTTATTAGGGACATCTTAGAGGATGGAAGGATAACCATTATACCATGTTGAACTTCAAGGACTTCATGGTTTCCATGGCTGATGAGAATGCAAGTAGATGCCCATTCCGAACATTGGAATGCTCTTAAAGTTCTCCATCAGAGACTGGTTTATCATCAGAATCCCCTACTTTTACTAATGAATGGTGTGGATATTGATCAAGTTTTGCTAACTAGAGGGCTGTCTTACTTTCTGTTTGGTCATCAGTGTCAGAACTTAGTAGAAGGGCACAAAGGATGCATGCTATGACTGCCTCTTGGGCTTTGCTAACTAATGCTTCAGTAGACAATCTATCTAGAGTTGATATGTTGTCATCATTCCATGCTTTGAAATTTCATTAAGTGCTTGCCCTCCAAGCCCTTGTCCATCCTCTTATTGTTCACAAAGTGTTTGAACTTGTCTCTCAATCTTAAACAATTAGTTTTACTATATTATTTGTCTCGCTCTTTTTTTAAACTTTGCTCAGGTAGTCGCCTTCAGTTCCCACTGAAAATAAAAAATCTATATCCTACTTACCATATGTTTTCCCTCAGTGTAGGAGAATGGCAATCGGCATTCAATGGGAACTTTACTTTGAAAAATGGTATGAAGACGATGTTGAATATAATCATATTTGATTGATTTTTTATGATTTGTATTCAAGTTTGACTATTGCTGTAGAGTACTTTTATTGGATTGCTTGTTATCTTTGGCTCTTCTAGAGAGTTTACATATGGTAAAAAGCTGTATTTTGCAAAACATGGAGATGCCAGGGATTGAACCCTGGGCCTCATACATGCAAAGCATGCGCTCTACCACTGAGCTACATCCCCTATGAGCTGCTATATTTTTTTATAAAAGTGATTGCAGCTTTACATTTCACTAGAGATTTACTACTTTTCAGTGTTATTAGGGATATCTTAGAGGATGGAAGTATAACCATTATACCATGCTTGACTTCAAGGACTTTATGGTTTTCATGGCTGATGAGAATGCAAGGAGATGCGCATTCCGAACATTGGAATGCTCTTAAAGTTCTCCATCAGAGACTGGTTTATCATCAGAATCCCCTACTTTTACTAATGAATGGTGTAGATATTGATCAAGTTTTGCTAACTAGAGGGCATTCTTACATACTGTTTGATCATCAGTTTCAGAATTTAGTAGAAGGGCACAAAGGATGCATGCTATGATTGCCTCTTGGGCATTGCTATCTAATGCTTCACCAGACAATCTATCTAGAGTTGATATGTTGTCATCATTCCATGCTTTGAAATTTCATTAAGTGCTTGCCCTCCAAGCCCATGTCCATCCTCTTTTTGTTCACAAAGTGTTTGAACTTGTCTCTCAATCTTAATCAATTAGTTTTGCTATATTATTTGTCTCACTCTTTTATTAAACTTTTCTAGTCTAGTCGCCTTCAATTTCCATTGAAAATAAAAAATCTATTTCCTACTTACCATATGTTTTCCCACAGTGTAGGAGAATGGCAATAGGCATTCAATGGGAACTTTACTTTGAAAAATGGTATGAAGACGATGCTGAATATTATCATATTTCATTGATTTTTTATGATTTGTATTCAACTTTGAATAATGCTGTGGAGTAATTTTATTGTATTGCTTGTTATCTGTGGCTCTTCTAGAGAGTTTACATATGGCAAAAAGCTGTATTTTGCAAAATATGGAGATGCCGGGGATTGATCCTGGGGCCTCATACATGCAAAGCATGCGCTCTACCACTGAGCTACATCCCCTTAGAGCTGCTATTTTCTTATGCACAAGTGATTGCAGCTTTACATTTCACTAGAGATTTACTACTTTTCAGTGTTATTAGGGACATCTTAGAGGATGGAAGGATAACCATTATACCATGTTGAACTTCAAGGACTTCATGGTTTCCATGGCTGATGAGAATGCAAGTAGATGCCCATTCCGAACATTGGAATGCTCTTAAAGTTCTCCATCAGAGACTGGTTTATCATCAGAATCCCCTACTTTTACTAATGAATGGTGTGGATATTGATCAAGTTTTGCTAACTAGAGGGCTGTCTTACTTTCTGTTTGGTCATCAGTGTCAGAACTTAGTAGAAGGGCACAAAGGATGCATGCTATGACTGCCTCTTGGGCTTTGCTAACTAATGCTTCAGTAGACAATCTATCTAGAGTTGATATGTTGTCATCATTCCATGCTTTGAAATTTCATTAAGTGCTTGCCCTCCAAGCCCTTGTCCATCCTCTTATTGTTCACAAAGTGTTTGAACTTGTCTCTCAATCTTAAACAATTATTTTTACTATATTATTTGTCTCGCTCTTTTTTTAAACTTTGCTCAGGTAGTCGCCTTCAGTTCCCACTGAAAATAAAAAATCTATATCCTACTTACCATATGTTTTCCCTCAGTGTAGGAGAATGGCAATAGGCATTCAATGGGAACTTTACTTTGAAAAATGGTATGAAGACGATGTTGAATATAATCATATTTGATTGATTTTTTATGATTTGTATTCAAGTTTGACTATTGCTGTAGAGTACTTTTATTGGATTGCTTGTTATTTTTGGCTCTTCTAGAGAGTTTACATATGGTAAAAAGCTGTATTTTGCAAAAATTGGAGATGCCAGGGATTGAACCCTGGGCCTCATACATGCAAAGCATGCGCTCTACCACTGAGCTACATCCCCTATGAGCTGCTATATTTTTATATAAAAGTGATTGCAGCTTTACATTTCACTAGAGATTTACTACTTTTCAGTGTTATTAGGGACATCTTAGAGGATGGAAGTATAACCATTATACCATGCTTGACTTCAAGGACTTTATGGTTTTCATGTCTGATGAGAATGCAAGGAGATGCCCATTCCGAACATTGGAATGCTCTTAAAGTTCTACATCAGAGACTGGTTGATCATCAGAATCCCCTACTTTTACAAATGAATGGTGTAGATATTGATCAAGTTTTGCTAAAAAGAGGGCTTTCTTACATACTGTTTGGTCATCAGTTTCAGAATTTAGTAGAAGGGCACAAAGGATGCATGCTATGACTGCCTCTTGGGCTTGCTACCTAATGCTTCACCAGACAATCTATCTAGAGTTGATATGTTGTCATCATTCCATGCTTTGAAATTTCATTAAGTGCTTGCCCTCCAAGCCCATGTCCATCCTCTTTTTGTTCACAAAGTGTTTGAACTTGTCTCTCAATCTTAATCAATTAGATTTGCTATATTATTTGTCGCGCTCTTTTATTAAACTTTGCTCAAGTAGTCGCCTTCAGTTCCCTCTGAAAATTAAAAATCTATTTCCTACTTACAATATGTTTTCCCTCAGTGTAGGAGAATGGCAATAGGCATTCAATGGGAACTTTACTTTGAAAAATGGAATGAAGACGATGATGAATATTATCATATTATTTATTTAATTTTTTATGATTTGTATTCAACTTTGACTATTGCTATAGAGTACTTTTATTGGTTTGCTTGTTATCTTTGGCTCTTCTAGAGAGTTTACCTATGGCAAAAAGCTGTATTTTGCAAAACATGGAGATGTCGGGGATTGAACCCTTGTCCTCATATATGCACTCTACCACTGAGCTACATCCCCTATGAGATGCTATATTTTTATGCACAAGTGATTGCAGCTTTACATCTCACTGGAGATTTAATACTTTTCATTGTAATTAGGGACATCTTAGAGGAAGGATGTATAACCATTATACCATGCTTGACTTCAAGGACTTTATGGTTTTCATGGCTGATGAGAATGCAAGTAGATGCCCATTCCGAACATTGGAATGCTCTTAAAGTTCTCCATCAGAGACTGGTTTATCATCAGAATCCCCTACTTTTACTAATGAATGGTATGGATATTGATCAAGTTTTGCTAAAAGAGTGCTTTCTTACATTCTCTTTGGTCATCAGTATCAGAACTTAGTAGAAGTGCACAAAGGATGCATGCTATGATTGCCTCTTGGGCATTGCTAGCTAATGCTTCACCAGGTAATCTATCTAGAGTTGATATGTTGTCATCATTCCTTGCTTTGAAATTTCATTAAGTGCTTGAACTCCAAGCCCATGTCCATCCTCTTTTTGTTCACAAAGTGTTTGAACTTGTCTCTCAATCTTAATCAATTAGTTTTACTGTATTATTTGTCTCACTCTTTTATTCAACTTTTCTAGGGTAGTCGCCTTCAGTTTCCACAGAAAATAAAAAATCTATTTCCTACTTACCATATGTTTTCCCACAGTGTAGGAGAATGGCAATAGGCATTCAAAGGGAACTTTACTTTGAAAAATGGAATGAAGGTGATGATGAATATGATCATATTATTTATTCAATTTTTTATGATTTGTATTCAACTTTGTTTATTGCTATAGAGTACTTTTATTGGTTTGCTTGTTATCTTTGGCTCTTCTAGAGAGTTTACCTATGGCAAAAAGCTGTATTTTACAAAACATGGAGATGTCGGGGATTGAACCCTTGTCCTCATATATGCACTCTACCACTGAGCTACATCCCCTATGAGATGCTATATTTTTATGCACAAGTGATTGCAGCTTTACATTTCACTAGAGATTTACTACTTTTCATTGTTATTAGGGACATCTTAGAGGAAGGATGTATAACCATTATACCATGCTTGACTTCAAGGACTTAATGGTTTTCATGGCTGATGAGAATTCAAGTAGATGCCCATTTCGAACATTGGAATGCTCTTAAAGTTCTCCATCAGAGACTGGTTTATCATCAGAATCGCCTACTTTTGCTAATGAAATGTGTGGATATTGATCAAGTTTTGCTAAAAAGAGTGCTTTCTTACATTCTGTTTGGTCATCAGTGTCAGAACTTAATAGAAGGGCACAAAGGATACATGCTATTACTGCCTCTTGGGCTAGCTAGCTAATGCTTCACCAGACAATCTATCTAGATTTGATATGTTGTCATCATTCCATGCTTTGAAATTTCATTAAGTGCTTGCCCTCCAAGCCCATGTCCATCCTCTTTTTGTTCACAAAGTGTTTGAACTTGTCTCCCAATCTTAATCAATTAGTTTTGCTATATTATTTGTCACACTCTATTATTAAATTTTGCATGGATACTCGATTCAGTTCCCACTGAAAATTAAAAATCTATTTCTTTCTTACAATATGTTTTCCCTCAGTGTAGGAGAATGGCAATAGGCATTCAATGGGAACTTTACTTTGAAAAATGGTATAAAGACGATGTTGAATATAATCATATTTCATTGATTTTTTATGATTTGTATTCAACTTTGAATAATGCTGTAGAGTACTTTTATTGGATTGCTTGTTATCTGTGGCTCTTCTAGAGAGTTTACGTATGGTAAAAAGCTGTATATTGCAAAACATGGAGATGCCGGGGATTGAACCTGGGGCCTCATACATGCAAAGCATGCGCTCTACCACTGAGCTACATCACCTTAGAGATGCTATTTTCTTATGCACAAGTGATTGCAGCTTTCCATTTCACTAGAGATTTACTTATTTTCAGTGTTATTAGGGACATCTTAGAGGATGGAAGGATAACCATTATACCATGCTGGACTTCAAGGACTTCATGGTTTCCATGGCTGATGAGAATGCAAGTAGATGCCCATTCCGAACATTGGAATGCTCTTAAAGTTCTCCATCAGAGACTGGTTTATCATCAGAATCCCCTACTTTTACTAATGAATGTTGTGGATATTGATCAAGTTTTGCTAAATAGAGGGCTGTCTTACATTCTGTTTGGTCATCAGTGTCAGAACTTAGTAGAAGGGCACAAAGGATGCATGCTATGATTGCCTCTTGGGCATTGCTAACTAATGCTTCACCAGACAATCTATCTATAGTTGATATGTTGTCATCATTCCATGCTTTGAAATTTCATTAAGTGCTTGCCCTCCAAGCCCTTGTTCATCCTCTTATTGTTCACAAAGTGTTTGAACTTGTCTCTCAATCTTAATCAATTAGTTTTACTATATTATTTGTCTCGCTCTTTTTTTAAACTTTGCTCAGGTAGTCGCCTTCAGTTCCCACTGAAAATAAGAAATCTATATCCTACTTACCATATGTTTTCCCTCAGTGTAGGAGAATGGCAATAGGCATTCAATGGGAACTTTACTTTGAAAAATGGTATGAAGACGATGTTGAATATAATCATATTTGATTGATTTTTTATGATTTGTATTCAAGTTTGACTATTGCTGTAGAGTACTTTTATTGGATTGCTTGTTATCTGTGGCTCTTCTAGAGAGTTTACATATGGTAAAAAGCTGTATTTTGCAAAACATGGAGATGCCAGGGATTGAACCCAGGGCCTCATACATGCAAAGCATGTGCTCTACCACTGTGCTACATCCCCTTAGAGCTGCTAAGTTCTTATGGACAAGTGATTGCAGCTTTACATTTCACTAGAGATTTACTACTTTTCAGTGTTATTAGGGATATCTTAGAAGATGGAAGTATAACCATTATACCATGCTTGACTTCAAGGAATTTATGGTTTTCATGTCTGATGAGACTGCAAGTAGATGCCCATTCCGAACATTGGAATGCTCTTAAAGTTCTCCATCAGAGACTGGTTTATCATCAGAATCCCCTACTTTTACTAATGAATTTTGTGGATATTGATCAAGTTTTGCTAAAAAGAGGGCGTTCTTACATTCTGTTTGGTCATCAGTGTCAGAACTTAGTAGAAGTGCACAAAGGATGCATGCGATGATTGACTCTTGGGCATTGCTATCTAATGCTTCACCAGATAATCTATCTAGAGTTGATATGTTGTCATCATTCCATGCTTTGAAATTTCATTAAGTGCTTGCCCTCCAAGCCCATGTCCATCCTCTTTTTGTTTACAAAGTGTTTGAACTTGTCTCTCAATCTTAATCAATTAGTTTTGCGATATTATTTGTCTCGCTCTTTTATTAAACTTTGCTCGGGTAGTTGCCTTCAGTTCAAACTGAAAATAAAAAATCTATTTCCTACTCACTATATGTTTTCCCTCAGTGTAGGAGAATGGCAATAGGCATTCAATGGGAACTTTACTTTGAAAAATGGAATGAAGACGATGATGAATATTATCATATTTGATTAATTTTTTATGATTTGTTTTCAACTTTGACTATTGCTGTAGAGCACTTTTATTGGTTTGCTTGTTATCTTTGGCTCTTCTAGTGAGTTTACATATGGTAAAAAGCTGTATTTTGCAAAACATGGAGATGCCGGGGATTAAACCCTCGGCCTCATACATGCAAAGCATGCGCTCTACCACTGAGCTACATCCCCTATTAGCTGCTATATTTTTATATAAAAGTGATTGCAGCTTTACATTTCACTAGAGATTTACTACTTTTCAGTGTTATTAGGGACATCTTAGAGGATGGAAGGATAACCATTATACCATGCTGGACTTCAAGGACTTCATGGTTTCCATGGCTGATGAGAATGCAAGTAGATGCCCATTCCGAACATTGGAATGCTCTTAAAGTTCTCCATCAGAGACTGGTTTATCATCAGAATCCCCTACTTTTACTAATGAATGGTGTGGATATTGATCAAGTTTTGCTAAATAGAGGGCTGTCTTACATTCTGTTTGGTCATCAGTGTCAGAACTTAGTAGAAGGGCACAAAGGATGCATGCTATGATTGCCTCTTGGGCATTGCTAACTAATGCTTCACCAGACAATCTATCTAGAGTTGATATGTTGTCATCATTCCATGCTTTGAAATTTCATTAAGTGCTTGCCCTCCAAGCCCTTGTTCATCCTCTTGTTGTTCACAAAGTGTTTGAACTTGTCTCTCAATCTTAATCAATTAGTTTTACTATATTATTTGTCTCGCTCTTTTTTTAAACTTTGCTCGGGTAGTCGCCTTCAGTTACCTCTGAAAATTAAAAATCTATTTCCTATATACAATATGTTTTCCCACAGTGTAGGAGAATGGCAATAGGCATTCAATGGGAACTTTACTTTGAAAATTGGAATGAAGACGATGATGAATATGATCATATTATTTATTTAATTTTTTATGATTTGTATTCAACTTTGACTATTGCTATAGAGTACTTTTATTGGTTTGCTTGTTATCTTTGGCTCTTCTAGAGAGTTTACCTATGACAAAAAGCTGTATTTTGCAAAACATGGAGATGTCGGGGATTTAACCCTTGTCCTCATATTTGCACTCTACCACTGAGCTACATCCCCTATGAGATGCTATATTTTTATGCACAAGTGATTGCAGCTTTACATTTCACTAGAGATTTACTACTTTTCATTGTAATTAGGGACATCTTAGAGGAAGGATGTATAACCATTATACCATGCTTGACTTCAAGGACTTTATGGTTTTCATGGCTTATGAGAATGCAAGTAGATGCCCATTCCGAACATTGGAATGCTCTTAAAGTTCTCCATCAGAGACTGGTTTATCTTCAGAATCCCCTGCTTTTGCTATTGAATGGTATGGATATTGATCAAGTTTTGCTAAAAAGAGGGCTTTCTTACATTCTGTTTGGTCATCAGTGTCAGAACTTAGTAGAAGGGCACAAAGGATGCATGCTATGATTGCCTCTTGGGCATTGCTAGCTAATGCTTCACCAGATAATCTATCTAGAATTGATATGTTGTCATCATTCCTTGCTTTGAAATTTCATGAAGTGCTTGCCCTCCAAGCCCATGTCCATCCTCTTTTTGTTCAAAAAGTGTTTGAACTTGTCTCTCAATCTTAATCAATTAGTTTTACTATATTATTTGTCTCGCTCTTTTTTTAAACTTTGCTCAGGTAGTCGCCTTCAGTTCCCAATGAAAATAAAAAATCTATATCCTACTTACCATATGTTTTCCCTCAGTGTAGGAGAATGGCAATAGGCATTCAATGGGAACTTTACTTTGAAAAATGGTATGAAGACGATGTTGAATATAATCATATTTGATTGATTTTTTATGATTTGTATTCAAGTTTGACTATTGCTGTAGAGTACTTTTATTGAATTGCTTGTTATCTGTGGCTCTTCTAGAGAGTTTACATATGGTAAAAAGCTGTATTTTGCAAAACATGGAGATGCCCGGGATTGAACCCGGGGCCTCATACATGCAAAGCATGTGCTCTACCACTGTGCTACATCCCCTTAGAGCTGCTATGTTCTTATGGACAAGTGATTGCAGCTTTACATTTCACTAGAGATTTACTACTTTTCAGTGTTATTAGGGATATCTTAGAAGATGGAAGTATAACCATTATACCATGCTTGACTTCAAGGAATTTATGGTTTTCATGTCTGATGAGAATGCAAGTAGTGCCCATTCCGAACATTGGAATGCTCTTAAAGTTCTCCATCAGAGACTGGTTTAACATCAGAATCCCCTACTTTTACTTATGAATGGTGTGGATATTGATCAAGTTTTGCTAACTAGAGGGCATTCTTACATTCTGTTTGGTCATCAGTGTCAGAACTTAGTAGAAGGGCACAAAGGATGCATGCAATGAGTGCCTCTTGGACTAGCTAGCTAATGCTTCACCAGACAATCTATTTAGAGTTGATATGTTGTCATCATTCCATGCTTTGAAATTTCAATAAATGCTTGCCCTCCAAGCCCATGTCCATCCTCTTTTTGTTCACAAAGTGTTTGAACTTGTCTCTCAATCTTAATCAATTAGTTTTACTATATTATTTGTCTCGCTCTTTTATTAAACTTTGCTCAGGTAGTCGCCTTCAGTTCCCACTGAAAATAAAAAATCTATTTCCTACTCTCTATATGTTTTCCCTCAGTGTAGGAGAATGGCAATAGGCATTCAATGGGAACTTTACTTTGAAAAATGGAATGAAGACGATGTTGAATATAATCATATTTGATTGATTTTTTATGATTTGTATTCAACTTTGACTATTGCAGTAGAGTACTTTTATTGGTTTGCTTGTTATCTGTGGCTTTTCTAGAGAGTTTAGATATAAAAAAAAGCTGTATTTTGCAAAACATGGAGATGCCGGGGATTGAACTCGGGGCCTCATACATGCGCTTTACCACTGAGCTACATCCCCTATGAGCTGCTATATTTTTACACAAAAGTGATTGCAGCTTTACATTTCACTAGAGATTTACTACTTTTCAGTGTTATTAGGGACATCTTAGAGGATGGAAGTATAACCATTATACCATGCTTGACTTCAAGGACTTTATGGTTTTCATGGCTGATGAGAATGCAAGGAGATGCCCATTCCAAACATTGGAATGCTCTTAAAGTTCTCCATCAGAGACTGGTTTATCATCAGAATCCCCTACTTTTACTAATGAATGGTGTAGATATTGATCAAGTTTTGCTAACTAGAGGGCTTTCTTACATTCTGTTTGGTCATCAGTGTCAGAATTTAGTAGAAGGGCACAAAGGATGCATGCTATGACTGCCTCTTGGGCATTGCTAACTAATGCTTCACCAGACAATCTATCTAGAGTTGATATGTTGTCATCATTCCATGCTTTGAAATTTAATTAAGTGCTTGCCCTCCAAGCCCTTGTCCAACCTCTTTCTGTTCACAAAGTGTTTGAACTTGTCTCTCAATCTTAATCAATTAGTTTTACTATATTATTTGTCTTGCTCTTTTATTAAACTTTGCTCAGGTAGTCGCCTTCAGTTCCCACTGAAAATAAAAAAAACTATTTCCTACTTTCCATATGTTTTCCCTCAGTGTAGGAGAATGGCAATAGGCATTCAATGGGAACTTTACTTTGAAAAATGGTATGAAGAAGATGTTGAAAATAATCATATTTGATTGATTTTTTATGATTTGTATTTAACTTTGACTATTGCTGTAGATTACTTTTATTGGTTTGCTTGTTATCTGTGGCTCTTGTAGAGAGTTTACATATGGTAAAAAGCTGTATTTTGCAAAACATGGAGATGCCTGGGATTGAACCCGGGGCCTCCTACATGCAAAGCACTGAGCTACATCCCCTTAGAGCTGCTATTTTCTTAAGCAAAAGTGATTGCAGCTTTACATTTCACTAGAGATTTACTACTTTTCAGTGTTATTAGGAACATCTTAGAGAATGGAAGTATAACCATTATACCATGCTTGACTTCAAGGACTTTATGGTTTTCATGGCTGATGAGAATGCAAGGAGATGCCCATTCCAAACATTGAAATGCTCTTAAAGTTCTCCATCAGAGACTGGTTTATCATCAGAATCCCCTACTTTTACTAATGAATGGTTTAGATATTGATCAAGTTTTGCTAACTAGAGGGCTTTCTTACATTCTGTTTGATCATCAGTGTCAGAATTTAGTAGAAGGGCACAAAGAATGCATGCTATGACTGCCTCTTGGGCATTGCTAACTAATGCTTCACCAGACAATCTATCTAGAGTTGATATGTTGTCATCATTCCATGCTTTGAAATTTCATTAAGTGCTTGCCCTCCAAGCCCTTGTCCATCCTCTTATTGTTCACAAAGTGTTTGAACTTGTCTCTCAATCTTAAACAATTAGTTTTACTATATTATTTGTCTCGCTCTTTTTTTAAACTTTGCTCAGGTATTCGCCTTCAGTTCCCACTGAAAATAAAAAATCTATATCCTACTTACCATATGTTTTCCCTCAGTGTAGGAGAATAGCAATAGGCATTCAATGGGAACTTTACTTTGAAAAATGGTATGAAGACGATGTTGAATATAATCATATTTGATTGATTTTTTATGATTTGTATTCAAGTTTGACTATTGCTGTAGAGTACTTTTATTGGAATGCTTGTTATCTTTGGCTCTTCTAGAGAGTTTACATATGGTAAAAAGCTGTATTTTGCAAAATATGGAGATGTCAGGGATTGAACCCTGGGCCTCATACATGCAAAGCATGCGCTCTACCACTGAGCTACATCCCCTATGAGCTGCTATATTTTTATATAAAAGTGATGGCAGCTTTACATTTCACTAGAGATTTACTACTTTTCAGTGTTATTAGGGATATCTTAGAAGATGGAAGTATAACCATTATACCATGCTTGACTTCAAGGAATTTATGGTTTTCATGTCTGATGAGAATGCAAGTAGATGCCCATTCCGAACATTGGAATGCTCTTAAAGTTCTCCATCAGAGACTGGTTTATCATCAGAATCCCCTACTTTTACTAATGAATTTTGTGGATATTGATCAAGTATTGCTAAAAAAAGAGGGCTTTCTTACATTCTGTTTGGTCATCAGTGTCAGAACTTAGTAGAAGTGCACAAAGGATGCATGCTATGATTGACTCTTGGGCATTGCTATCTAATGCTTCACCAGATAATCTATCTAGAGTTGATATGTTGTCATCATCCCATGCTTTGAAATTTCATTAAGTGCTTGCCCTCCGAGCCCATGTCCATCCTCTTTTTGTTCTCAAAGTGTTTGAACTTGTCTCTCAATCTTAATCAATTAGTTTTGCGATATTATTTGTCTCGCTCTTTTATTAAACTTTGCTCGGGTAGTTGCCTTCAGTTCCCACTGAAAATAAAAAATCTATTTCCTACTCACTATATGTTTTCCCTCAGTGTAGGAGAATGGCAATAGGCATTCAATGGGAACTTTACTTTGAAAAATGGAATGAAGACGATGATGAATATAATCATATTTGATTGATTTTTTATTATTTGTTTTCAACTTTGACTATTGCTGTAGAGTACTTTTATTGGTTTGCTTGTTATCTTTGGCTCTTCTTGAGAGTTTACATATGGTAAAAAGCTGTATTTTGCAAAACATTGAGATGCCGGGGATTGAACCCTCGGCCTCATACATGCAAAGCATGCGCTCTACCACTGAGCTACATCCCCTATGAGCTGCTAGATTTTTATACAAAAGTGATTGCAGCTTTACATTTCACTAGAGATTTACTACTTTTCAGTGTTATTAGGGACATCTTAGAGGATGGAAGTATAACCATTATACCATGCTTGACTTCAAGGACTTTATGGTTTTCATGACTGATGAGAATGCAAGGAGATGCCCATTCCAAACATTGGAATGCTCTTAAAGTTCTCCATCAGAGACTGGTTTATCATCAGAATCCCCTACTTTTACTAATTAATGGTGTAGATATTGATCAAGTTTTGCTAACTAGAGGGCATTCTTACATTCTGTTTGGTCATCAGTGTCAGAATTTAGTAGAAGGGCACAAAGGATGCATGCTATGACTGCCTTTTGGGCATTGCTAACTAATGCTTCACCAGACAATCTATCTAGAGTTGATATGTTGTCATCATTCCATGCTTTGAAATTTCATTAAGTGCTTGCCCTCCAAGCCCTTGTCCATCCTCTTTCTGTTCACAAACTGTTTGAACTTGTCTCTCAATCTTAATCAATTAGTTTTACTATATTATTTGTCTCGCTCTTTTATTAAACTTTGCTCAGGTAGTCGCCTTCAGTTCCCACTGAATATAAAAAAAACTATTTCCTACTTTCCATATGTTTTCCCTCAGTGTAGGAGAATGGCAATAGGCATTCAATGGGAACATTACTTTGAATATTGGTATGAAGAAGATGTTGAAAATAATCATATTTGATTGATTTTTTATGATTTGTATTCAACTTTGACTTTTGCTGTAGATTACTTTTATTGGTTTGCTTGTTATCTGTGTCTCTTCTAGAGAGTTTACATATGGTAAAAAGCTGTATTTTGCAAAACATGGAGATGCCTGGGATTGAACCCGGGGCCTCCTACATGCAATGCACTGAGCTACATCCCCTATGAGCTGCTATTTTCTTATGCAAAAGTGATTGCAGCTTTACATTTCACTAGAGATTTACTACTTTTCAGTGTTATTAGGGACATCTTAGAGGATGGAAGTATAACCATTATACCATGCTTGACTTCAAGGACTTTATGGTTTTCATGGCTGATGAGAATGCAAGGAGATGCCCATTTCGAACATTGGAATGCTCTTAAAGTTCTCCATCAGAGACTGGTTTATCATCAGAATCCCCTACTTTTACTAATGAATGGTGTAGATATTGATCAAGTTTTGCTAACTAGAGGGCTTTCTTACATTCTGTTTGGTCATCAGTGTCAGAATTTAGTAGAAGGGCACAAGGGATGCATGCTATGACTGCCTCTTGGGCATTGCTAACTAATGCTTCCCCAGACAATCTATGTAGAGTTGATATGTTGTCATCATTCCATGCTTTGAAATTTCATTAAGTGCTTGCCCTCCAAGCCCTTGTCCATCCTCTTTTTGTTCACAAAGTGTTTGAACTTGTCTCTCAATCTTAATCAATTAGTTTTACTATATTATTTGTCTCGCTCTTTTATTAAACTTTGCTCAGGTAGTCGCCTTCAGTTCCCACTGAAAATAAAAAATCTATTTCCTACTTACCATATGTTTTCCCTCAGTGTAGGAGAATGGCTATAGGCATTCAATGGGAACTTTACTTTGAAAAATGGTATGAAGACGATGTTGAATATAATCATATTTGATTGATTTTTTATGATTTGTATTCAACTTTGACTGTTGCTGTAGAGTACTTTTATTGGATTGCTTGTTATCTGTGGCTCTTCTAGAGAGTTTACATATGGTAAAAAGCTGCATTTTGCAAAATATGGAGATGCCAGGGATTGAACCCGGGGCATCATACATGCAAAGCATGCACTCTACCACTGAGCTACATCCCCTATGAGCTGCTAGATTTTTATACAAAAGTGATTGCAGCTTTACATTTCACTAGAGATTTACTACTTTTCAGTGTTATTAGGGACATCTTAGAGGATGGAAGTATAATCATTATACCATGCTTGACTTCAAGGACTTTATGGTTTTCATGACTGATGAGAATGCAAGGAGATGCCCATTCCAAACATTGGAATGCTCTTAAAGTTCTCCATCAGAGACTGGTTTATCATCAGAATCCCCTACTTTTACTAATGAATGGTGTAGATATTGATCAAGTTTTGCTAACTAGAGGGCATTCTTACATTCTGTTTGGTCATCAGTGTCAGAATTTCGTAGAAGGGCACAAAGGATGCATGCTATGACTGCCACTTGGGCATTGCTAACTAATGCTTCACCAGACAATCTATCTAGAGTTGATATGTTGTCATCATTCCATGCTTTGAAATTTCATTAAGTGCTTGCCCTCCAAGCCCTTGTCCATCCTCTTTCTGTTCACAAAGTGTTTGAACTTGTCTCTCAATCTTAATCAATTAGTTTTACTATATTATTTGTCTCGCTCTTTTATTAAACTTTGCTCAGGTAGTCGCCTTCAGTTCCCACTGAATATAAAAAAAACTATTTCCTACTTTCCATATGTTTTCCCTCAGTGTAGGAGAATGGCAATAGGCATTCAATGGGAACATTACTTTGAATATTGGTATGAAGAAGATGTTGAAAATAATCATATTTGATTGATTTTTTATGATTTGTATTCAACTTTGACTTTTGCTGTAGATTACTTTTATTGGTTTGCTTGTTATCTGTGTCTCTTCTAGAGAGTTTACATATGGTAAAAAGCTGTATTTTGCAAAACATGGAGATGCCTGGGATTGAACCCGGGGCCTCCTACATGCAATGCACTGAGCTACATCCCCTATGAGCTGCTATTTTCTTATGCAAAAGTGATTGCAGCTTTACATTTCACTAGAGATTTACTACTTTTCAGTGTTATTAGGGACATCTTAGAGGATGGAAGTATAACCATTATACCATGCTTGACTTCAAGGACTTTATGGTTTTCATGGCTGATGAGAATGCAAGGAGATGCCCATTCCGAACATTGGAATGCTCTTAAAGTTCTCCATCAGAGACTGGTTTATCATCAGAATCCCCTACTTTTACTAATGAATGGTGTAGATATTGATCAAGTTTTGCTAACTAGAGGGCTTTCTTACATTCTGTTTGGTCATCAGTGTCAGAATTTAGTAGAAGGGCACAAGGGATGCATGCTATGACTGCCTCTTGGGCATTGCTAACTAATGCTTCACCAGACAATCTATGTAGAGTTGATATGTTGTCATCATTCCATGCTTTGAAATTTCATTAAGTGCTTGCCCTCCAAGCCCTTGTCCATCCTCTTTTTGTTCACAAAGTGTTTGAACTTGTCTCTCAATCTTAATCAATTAGTTTTACTATATTATTTGTCTCGCTCTTTTATTAAACTTTGCTCAGGTAGTCGCCTTCAGTTCCCACTGAAAATAAAAAATCTATTTCCTACTTACCATATGTTTTCCCTCAGTGTAGGAGAATGGCTATAGGCATTCAATGGGAACTTTACTTTGAAAAATGGTATGAAGACGATGTTGAATATAATCATATTTGATTGATTTTTTATGATTTGTATTCAACTTTGACTGTTGCTGTAGAGTACTTTTATTGGATTGCTTGTTATCTGTGGCTCTTCTAGAGAGTTTACATATGGTAAAAAGCTGCATTTTGCAAAATATGGAGATGCCAGGGATTGAACCCGGGGCATCATACATGCAAAGCATGCACTCTACCACTGAGCTACATCCCCTATGAGCTGCTAGATTTTTATACAAAAGTGATTGCAGCTTTACATTTCACTAGAGATTTACTACTTTTCAGTGTTATTAGGGACATCTTAGAGGATGGAAGTATAACCATTATACCATGCTTGACTTCAAGGACTTTATGGTTTTCATGACTGATGAGAATGCAAGGAGATGCCCATTCCAAACATTGGAATGCTCTTAAAGTTCTCCATCAGAGACTGGTTTATCATCAGAATCCCCTACTTTTACTAATTAATGGTGTAGATATTGATCAAGTTTTGCTAACTAGAGGGCATTCTTACATTCTGTTTGGTCATCAGTGTCAGAATTTAGTAGAAGGGCACAAAGGTTGCATGCTATGACTGCCTATTGGGCATTGCTAACTAATGCTTCACCAGACAATCTATCTAGAGTTGATATGTTGTCATCATTCCATGCTTTGAAATTTCATTAAGTGCTTGCCCTCCAAGCCCTTGTCCATCCTCTTTCTGTTCACAAACTGTTTGAACTTGTCTCTCAATCTTAATCAATTAGTTTTACTATATTATTTGTCTCGCTCTTTTATTAAACTTTGCTCAGGTAGTCGCCTTCAGTTCCCACTGAATATAAAAAAAAATATTTCCTACTTTCCATATGTTTTCCCTCAGTGTAGGAGAATGGCAATAGGCATTCAATGGGAACATTACTTTGAATATTGGTATGAAGAAGATGTTGAAAATAATCATATTTGATTGATTTTTTATGATTTGTATTCAACTTTGACTTTTGCTGTAGATTACTTTTATTGGTTTGCTTGTTATCTGTGTCTCTTCTAGAGAGTTTACATATGGTAAAAAGCTGTATTTTGCAAAACATGGAGATGCCTGGGATTGAACCCGGGGCCTCCTACATGCAATGCACTGAGCTACATCCCCTATGAGCTGCTATTTTCTTATGCAAAAGTGATTGCAGCTTTACATTTCACTAGAGATTTACTACTTTTCAGTGTTATTAGGGACATCTTAGAGGATGGAAGTATAACCATTATACCATGCTTGACTTCAAGGACTTTATGGTTTTCATGGCTGATGAGAATGCAAGGAGATGCCCATTCCGAACATTGGAATGCTCTTAAAGTTCTCCATCAGAGACTGGTTTATCATCAGAATCCCCTACTTTTACTAATGAATGGTGTAGATATTGATCAAGTTTTGCTAACTAGAGGGCTTTCTTACATTCTGTTTGGTCATCAGTGTCAGAATTTAGTAGAAGGGCACAAGGGATGCATGCTATGACTGCCTCTTGGGCATTGCTAACTAATGCTTCCCCAGACAATCTATGTAGAGTTGATATGTTGTCATCATTCCATGCTTTGAAATTTCATTAAGTGCTTGCCCTCCAAGCCCTTGTCCATCCTCTTTTTGTTCACAAAGTGTTTGAACTTGTCTCTCAATCTTAATCAATTAGTTTTACTATATTATTTGTCTCGCTCTTTTATTAAACTTTGCTCAGGTAGTCGCCTTCAGTTCCCACTGAAAATAAAAAATCTATTTCCTACTTACCATATGTTTTCCCTCAGTGTAGGAGAATGGCTATAGGCATTCAATGGGAACTTTACTTTGAAAAATGGTATGAAGACGATGTTGAATATAATCATATTTGATTGATTTTTTATGATTTGTATTCAACTTTGACTGTTGCTGTAGAGTACTTTTATTGGATTGCTTGTTATCTGTGGCTCTTCTAGAGAGTTTACATATGGTAAAAAGCTGCATTTTGCAAAATATGGAGATGCCAGGGATTGAACCCGGGGCATCATACATGCAAAGCATGCACTCTACCACTGAGCTACATCCCCTATGAGCTGCTATATTTTTATACAAAAGTGATTGCAGCTTTACATTTCACTAGAGATTTACTACTTTTCAGTGTTATTAGGGACATCTTAGAGGATGGAAGTATAACCATTATACCATGCTTGACTTCAAGGACTTTATGGTTTTCATGACTGATGAGAATGCAAGGAGATGCCCATTCCAAACATTGGAATGCTCTTAAAGTTCTCCATCAGAGACTGGTTTATCATCAGAATCCCCTACTTTTACTAATTAATGGTGTAGATATTGATCAAGTTTTGCTAACTAGAGGGCATTCTTACATTCTGTTTGGTCATCAGTGTCAGAATTTAGTAGAAGGGCACAAAGGATGCATGCTATGACTGCCTATTGGGCATTGCTAACTAATGCTTCACCAGACAATCTATCTAGAGTTGATATGTTGTCATCATTCCATGCTTTGAAATTTCATTAAGTGCTTGCCCTCCAAGCCCTTGTCCATCCTCTTTCTGTTCACAAACTGTTTGAACTTGTCTCTCAATCTTAATCAATTAGTTTTACTATATTATTTGTCTCGCTCTTTTATTAAACTTTGCTCAGGTAGTCGCCTTCAGTTCCCACTGAAAATAAAAAAAACTATTTCCTACTTTCCATATGTTTTCCCTCAGTGTAGGAGAATGGCAATAGGCATTCAATGGGAACTTTACTTTGAAAAATGGTATGAAGAAGATGTTGAAAATAATCATATTTGATTGATTTTTTATGATTTGTATTCAACTTTGACTATTGCTGTAGATTACTTTTATTGGTTTGCTTGTTATCTGTGGCTCTTGTAGAGAGTTTACATATGGTAAAAAGCTGTATTTTTCAAAACATGGAGATGCCTGGGATTGAACCCGGGGCCTCCTACATGCAAAGCACTGAGCTACATCCCCTTAGAGCTGCTATTTTCTTATGCAAAAGTGATTGCAGCTTTACATTTCACTAGAGATTTACTACTTTTCAGTGTTAATAGGGACATCTTAGAGGATGGAAGTATAACCTTTATACCATACTTGACTTCAAGGACTTTATGGTTTTCATGGCTGATGAGAATGCAAGGAGATGCCCATTCCGAACATTGGAATGCTCTTAAAGTTCTCCATCAGAGACTGGTTTATCATCAGAATCCCCTACTTTTACTAATGAATGGTGGAGATATTGATCAAGTTTTGCTAACTAGAGGGCTTTCTTACATTCTGTTTGGTCATCAGTGTCAGAATTTAGTAGAAGGGCACAAAGGATGCATGCTATGACTGCCTCTTGGGCATTGCTAGCTAATGCTTCACCAGACAATCTATCTAGAGTTGATATGTTGTCATCATTCCATGCTTTGAAATTTCATTAAGTGCTTGCCCTCCAAGCCCTTGTCCATCCTCTTTTTGTTCACAAAGTGTTTGAACTTGTCTCTCAATCTTAATCAATTAGTTTTACTATATTATTAGTCTCGCTCTTTTATTAAACTTTGCTCAGGTAGTCGCCTTCAGTTCCCACTGAAAATAAAAAATCTATTTCCTACTTACCATATGTTTTCCCTCAGTGTAAGAGAATTGCTATAAGCATTCAATGGGAACTTTACTTTGAAAAATGGTATGAAGACGATGTTGAATATAATCATATTTGATTGATTTTTTATGATTTGTATTCATCTTTGACTGTTGCTGTAGAGTACTTTTATTGGATTGCTTGTTATCTGTGGCTCTTCTAGAGAGTTTACATATGGTAAAAAACTGCATTTTGCAAAACATGGAGAGGCCGGGGATTGTACCTGGGGCCTCATACATGCAAAGCATGCTCTCTACCACTGAGCTACATCCCCTATGTAAGCTGCTATATTTTTAATACAAAAGTGATTGCAGCTTTACATTTCACTAGAGATTTACTACTTTTCAGTGTTATTAGCGACATCTTAGAGGATGGAAGTATAACCATTATACCATGCTTGACTTCAAGGACTTTATGGTTTTCATGGCTGATGAGAATGCAAGGAGATGCCCATTCCGAACATTGGAATGCTCTTAAAGTTCTCCATCAGAGACTGGTTTATCATCCGAATCCCCTACTTTTACTAATGAATGGTGTAGATATTGATCAAGTTTTGCTAACTAGAGGGCTTTCTTACATTCTGTTTGGTCATCAGTGTCAGAATTTAGTAGAAGGGCACAAGGGATGCATGCTATGACTGCCTCTTGGGCATTGCTAACTAATGCTTCACCAGACAATCTATGTAGAGTTGATATGTTGTCATCATTCCATGCTTTGAAATTTCATTAAGTGCTTGCCCTCCAAGCCCTTGTCCATCCTCTTTTTGTTCACAAAGTGTTTGAACTTGTCTCTCAATCTTAATCAATTAGTTTTACTATATTATTTGTCTCGCTCTTTTATTAAACTTTGCTCAGGTAGTCGCCTTCAGTTCCCACTGAAAATAAAAAATCTATTTCCTACTTACCATATGTTTTCCCTCAGTGTAGGAGAATGGCTATAGGCATTCAATGGGAACTTTACTTTGAAAAATGGTATGAAGACGATGTTGAATATAATCATATTTGATTGATTTTTTATGATTTGTATTCAACTTTGACTGTTGCTGTAGATTACTTTTATTGGTTTGCTTGTTATCTGTGTCTCTTCTAGAGAGTTTACATATGGTAAAAAGCTGCATTTTGCAAAATATGGAGATGCCAGGGATTGAACCCGGGGCATCATACATGCAAAGCATGCACTCTACCACTGAGCTACATCCCCTATGAGCTGCTAGATTTTTATACAAAAGTGATTGCAGCTTTACATTTCACTAGAGATTTACTACTTTTCAGTGTTATTAGGGACATCTTAGAGGATGGAAGTATAACCATTATACCATGCTTGACTTCAAGGACTTTATGGTTTTCATGACTGATGAGAATGCAAGGAGATGCCCATTCCAAACATTGGAATGCTCTTAAAGTTCTCCATCAGAGACTGGTTTATCATCAGAATCCCCTACTTTTACTAATTAATGGTGTAGATATTGATCAAGTTTTGCTAACTAGAGGGCATTCTTACATTCTGTTTTGTCATCAGTGTCAGAATTTAGTAGAAGGGCACAAAGGTTGCATGCTATGACTGCCTATTGGGCATTGCTAACTAATGCTTCACCAGACAATCTATCTAGAGTTGATATGTTGTCATCATTCCATGCTTTGAAATTTCATTAAGTGCTTGCCCTCCAAGCCCTTGTCCATCCTCTTTCTGTTCACAAACTGTTTGAACTTGTCTCTCAATCTTAATCAATTAGTTTTACTATATTATTTGTCTCGCTCTTTTATTAAACTTTGCTCAGGTAGTCGCCTTCAGTTCCCACTGAATATAAAAAAAAATATTTCCTACTTTCCATATGTTTTCCCTCAGTGTAGGAGAATGGCAATAGGCATTCAATGGGAACATTACTTTGAATATTGGTATGAAGAAGATGTTGAAAATAATCATATTTGATTGATTTTTTATGATTTGTATTCAACTTTGACTTTTGCTGTAGATTACTTTTATTGGTTTGCTTGTTATC
Source organism: Taudactylus pleione (assembly GCA_031769625.1). Lineage (NCBI taxonomy): Eukaryota > Metazoa > Chordata > Amphibia > Anura > Myobatrachidae > Taudactylus > Taudactylus pleione. Next base: position 1,060,279 of record JAUIMM010000069.1, read on the forward strand.
TGTGTCTCTTCTAGAGAGTTTACATATGGTAAAAAGCTGTATTTTGCAAAACATGGAGATGCCTGGGATTGAACCCGGGGCCTCCTACATGCAATGCACTGAGCTACATCCCCTATGAGCTGCTATTTTCTTATGCAAAAGTGATTGCAGCTTTACATTTCACTAGAGATTTACTACTTTTCAGTGTTATTAGGGACATCTTAGAGGATGGAAGTATAACCATTATACCATGCTTGACTTCAAGGACTTTATGGTTTTCATGGCTGATGAGAATGCAAGGAGATGCCCATTCCGAACATTGGAATGCTCTTAAAGTTCTCCATCAGAGACTGGTTTATCATCAGAATCCCCTACTTTTACTAATGAATGGTGTAGATATTGATCAAGTTTTGCTAACTAGAGGGCTTTCTTACATTCTGTTTGGTCATCAGTGTCAGAATTTAGTAGAAGGGCACAAGGGATGCATGCTATGACTGCCTCTTGGGCATTGCTAACTAATGCTTCCCCAGACAATCTATGTAGAGTTGATATGTTGTCATCATTCCATGCTTTGAAATTTCATTAAGTGCTTGCCCTCCAAGCCCTTGTCCATCCTCTTTTTGTTCACAAAGTGTTTGAACTTGTCTCTCAATCTTAATCAATTAGTTTTACTATATTATTTGTCTCGCTCTTTTATTAAACTTTGCTCAGGTAGTCGCCTTCAGTTCCCACTGAAAATAAAAAATCTATTTCCTACTTACCATATGTTTTCCCTCAGTGTAGGAGAATGGCTATAGGCATTCAATGGGAACTTTACTTTGAAAAATGGTATGAAGACGATGTTGAATATAATCATATTTGATTGATTTTTTATGATTTGTATTCAACTTTGACTGTTGCTGTAGAGTACTTTTATTGGATTGCTTGTTATCTGTGGCTCTTCTAGAGAGTTTACATATGGTAAAAAGCTGCATTTTGCAAAATATGGAGATGCCAGGGATTGAACCCGGGGCATCATACATGCAAAGCATGCACTCTACCACTGAGCTACATCCCCTATGAGCTGCTATATTTTTATACAAAAGTGATTGCAGCTTTACATTTCACTAGAGATTTACTACTTTTCAGTGTTATTAGGGACATCTTAGAGGATGGAAGTATAACCATTATACCATGCTTGACTTCAAGGACTTTATGGTTTTCATGACTGATGAGAATGCAAGGAGATGCCCATTCCAAACATTGGAATGCTCTTAAAGTTCTCCATCAGAGACTGGTTTATCATCAGAATCCCCTACTTTTACTAATTAATGGTGTAGATATTGATCAAGTTTTGCTAACTAGAGGGCATTCTTACATTCTGTTTGGTCATCAGTGTCAGAATTTAGTAGAAGGGCACAAAGGATGCATGCTATGACTGCCTATTGGGCATTGCTAACTAATGCTTCACCAGACAATCTATCTAGAGTTGATATGTTGTCATCATTCCATGCTTTGAAATTTCATTAAGTGCTTGCCCTCCAAGCCCTTGTCCATCCTCTTTCTGTTCACAAACTGTTTGAACTTGTCTCTCAATCTTAATCAATTAGTTTTACTATATTATTTGTCTCGCTCTTTTATTAAACTTTGCTCAGGTAGTCGCCTTCAGTTCCCACTGAAAATAAAAAAAACTATTTCCTACTTTCCATATGTTTTCCCTCAGTGTAGGAGAATGGCAATAGGCATTCAATGGGAACTTTACTTTGAAAAATGGTATGAAGAAGATGTTGAAAATAATCATATTTGATTGATTTTTTATGATTTGTATTCAACTTTGACTATTGCTGTAGATTACTTTTATTGGTTTGCTTGTTATCTGTGGCTCTTGTAGAGAGTTTACATATGGTAAAAAGCTGTATTTTTCAAAACATGGAGATGCCTGGGATTGAACCCGGGGCCTCCTACATGCAAAGCACTGAGCTACATCCCCTTAGAGCTGCTATTTTCTTATGCAAAAGTGATTGCAGCTTTACATTTCACTAGAGATTTACTACTTTTCAGTGTTAATAGGGACATCTTAGAGGATGGAAGTATAACCTTTATACCATACTTGACTTCAAGGACTTTATGGTTTTCATGGCTGATGAGAATGCAAGGAGATGCCCATTCCGAACATTGGAATGCTCTTAAAGTTCTCCATCAGAGACTGGTTTATCATCAGAATCCCCTACTTTTACTAATGAATGGTGGAGATATTGATCAAGTTTTGCTAACTAGAGGGCTTTCTTACATTCTGTTTGGTCATCAGTGTCAGAATTTAGTAGAAGGGCACAAAGGATGCATGCTATGACTGCCTCTTGGGCATTGCTAGCTAATGCTTCACCAGACAATCTATCTAGAGTTGATATGTTGTCATCATTCCATGCTTTGAAATTTCATTAAGTGCTTGCCCTCCAAGCCCTTGTCCATCCTCTTTTTGTTCACAAAGTGTTTGAACTTGTCTCTCAATCTTAATCAATTAGTTTTACTATATTATTAGTCTCGCTCTTTTATTAAACTTTGCTCAGGTAGTCGCCTTCAGTTCCCACTGAAAATAAAAAATCTATTTCCTACTTACCATATGTTTTCCCTCAGTGTAAGAGAATTGCTATAAGCATTCAATGGGAACTTTACTTTGAAAAATGGTATGAAGACGATGTTGAATATAATCATATTTGATTGATTTTTTATGATTTGTATTCATCTTTGACTGTTGCTGTAGAGTACTTTTATTGGATTGCTTGTTATCTGTGGCTCTTCTAGAGAGTTTACATATGGTAAAAAACTGCATTTTGCAAAACATGGAGAGGCCGGGGATTGTACCCGGGGCCTCATACATGCAAAGCATGCTCTCTACCACTGAGCTACATCCCCTATGTAAGCTGCTATATTTTTAATACAAAAGTGATTGCAGCTTTACATTTCACTAGAGATTTACTACTTTTCAGTGTTATTAGCGACATCTTAGAGGATGGAAGTATAACCATTATACCATGCTTGACTTCAAGGACTTTATGGTTTTCATGGCTGATGAGAATGCAAGGAGATGCCCATTCCGAACATTGGAATGCTCTTAAAGTTCTCCATCAGAGACTGGTTTATCATCAGAATCCCCTACTTTTACTAATGAATGGTGGAGATATTGATCAAGTTTTGCTAATTAGAGGGCTTTCTTACATTCTGTTTGGTCATCAGTGTCAGAATTTAGTAGAAGGGCACAAGGGATGCATGCTATGACGGCCTCTTGGGCATTGCTAACTAATGCTTCACCAGATAATCTATGTAGAGTTGATATGTTGTCATCATTCCATGCTTTGAAATTTCATTAAGTGCTTGCCCTCCAAGCCCTTGTCCATCCTCTTTTTGTTCACAAAGTGTTTGAACTTGTCTCTCAATCTTAATCAATTAGTTTTACTATATTGTTTGTCTCGCTCTTTTATTAAACTTTGCTCAGAAAGTCGCCTTCAGTTCCCACTGAAAATAAAAAATCTATTTCCTACTTACCATATGATTTCCCTCAGTGTAGGACAATGGCAATAGGCATTCAATGGGAACTTTACTTTGAAAAATGGTATGAAAACGATGTTGAATATAATCATATTTGATTGATTTTTTATGATTTGTATTCAACTTTGACAATTGCTGTAGAGTACTTTTATTGGATTGCTTGTTATCTGTGGCTCTTCTAGAGAGTTTACATATGGTAAAAAGCTGTATTTTGCAAAATATGGAGATGCCTGGGATTGAACCCGGGCCCTCCTACATGCAAAGCACTGAGCTACATCCCCTTAGAGCTGCTATTTTCTTATGCAAAAGTGAATGCAGCTTTACATTTCACTAGAGATTTACTACTTTTCAGTGTTATTAGGGACATCTTAGAGGATGGAAGTATAACCATTATACCATGCTTGACTTCAAGGAATTTATGGTTTTCATGGCTGATGAGAATGCAAGGAGATGCCCATTCCGAACATTGGAATGCTCTTAAAGTTCTCCATCAGAGACTGGTTTATCATCAGAATCCCCTACTTTTACTAATGAATGGTGTAGATATTGATCAAGTTTTGCTAACTTGAGGGCATTCTTACATTCTGTTTGGTCATCAGTGTCAGAATTTAGTAGAAGGGCACAAAGGATGCATACTATGATTGCCTCTTGGGCATTGCTAACTAATGCTTCACCAGACAATCTATCTAGAGTTGATATGTTGTCATCATTCCATGCTTTGAAATTTCATTAAGTGCTTGCCCTCCAAGCCGTTGTCCATCCTCTTTCTGTTCACAAAGTGTTTGAACTTGTCTCTCAATCTTAATCAATTAGTTTTACTATATTATTTGTCTCACTCTTTTATTAAACTTTGCTCAGGTAGTCGCCTTCAGTTCCCACTGAAAATAAAAAAAACTATTCCCTACTTTCCATATGTTTTCCCTCAGTGTAGGAGAATGGCAATAGGCATTCAATGGGAACTTTACTTTGAAAAATGCTATGAAGAAGATGTTGAAAATAATCATATTTGATTGATTTTTTATGATTTGTATTCAACTTTGACTATTGCTGTAGATTACTTTTATTGGTTTGCTTGTTATCTGTGTCTCTTCTAGAGAGTTTACATATGGTAAAAAGCTGCATTTTGCAAAACATGGAGATGCCTGGGATTGAACCCGGGGCCTCCTACATGCAAAGCACTGAGCTGCTGTTTTCTTATGCAAAAGTGATTGCAGCTTTACATTTCACTAGAGAGTTACTACTTTTCAGTGTTATTAGGGACATCTTAGAGGATGGAAGTATAACCAATATACCATGCTTGACTTCAAGGACTTTATGGTTTTCATGGCTGATGAGAATGCATGGAGATGCCCATTCCGAACATTGGAATGCTCTTAAAGTTCTCCATCAGAGACTGGTTTATCATCAGAATCCCCTTCCATATGATTTCCCTCAGTGTAGGAGAATGGCAATAGGCATTCAATGGGAACTTTACTTTGAAAAATGGTATGAAGACGATGTTGAATATAATCATATTTGATTGATTTTTTATGATTTGTATTCAACTTTGACAATTGCTGTAGAGTACTTTTATTGGATTGCTTGTTATCTGTGGCTCTTCTAGAGAGTTTACATATGGTAAAAAGCTGTATTTTGCAAAACATGGAGATGCCTGGGATTGAACCCGGGGCCTCCTACATGCAAAGCACTGAGCTACATCCCCTTAGAGCTGCTATTTTCTTATGCAAAAGTGAACTCGGGGAATCATACATGCAAAGCATGCGCTCTATCACTGAGCTACATCCCCTATGAGCTGCTATATTTTTATACAAAAGTGATTGCAGCTTTACATTTCACTAGAGCTTTACTACTTTTCAGTGTTATTAGGGACATCTTAGAGGATGGAAGTATAACCATTATACCATGCTTGACTTCAAGGACTTTATGGTTTTCATGGCTGATGAGAATGCAAGGAGATGCCCATTCCGAACATTGGAATGCTCTTAAAGTTCTCCATCAGAGACTGGTTTATCATCAGAATCCCCTACTTTTACTAATGAATGGTGGAGATATTGATCAAGTTTTGCTAACTAGAGGGCATTCTTACATTCTGTTTGGTCATCAGTGTCAGAATTTAGTAGAAGGGCACAAAGGATGCATGCTATGACTGCCTCTTGGGCATTGCTAACTAATGCTTCACCAGACAATCTATCTAGAGTTGATATGTTGTCATCATTCCATGCTTTGAAATTTCATTAAGTGCTTGCCCTTCTAGCCGTTGTCCATCCTCTTTCTGTTCACAAAGTGTTTGAACTTGTCTCTCAATCTTAATCAATTAGTTTTACTATATTATTTGTCTCACTCTTTTATTAAACTTTACTCAGGTAGTCGCCTTCAGTTCCCACTGAAAATAAAAAAAACTATTCCCTACTTTCCTTATGTTTTCACTCAGTGTAGGAGAATGGCAATAGGCATTCAATGGGAACATTACTTTGAATATTGGTATGAAGAAGATGTTGAAAATAATCATATTTGATTGATTTTTTATGATTTGTATTCAACTTTGACTTTTGCTGTAGATTACTTTTATTGGTTTGCTTGTTATCTGTGTCTCTTCTAGAGAGTTTACATATGGTAAAAAGCTGTTTTTTGCAAAACATGGAGATGCCTGGGATTGAACCCGGGGCCTCCTACATGCAAAGCACTGAGCTACATCCCCTTAGAGCTGCTATTTTCTTATGCAAAAGTGATTGCAGCTTTACATTTCACTAGAGATTTACTACTTTTCAGTGTTATTAGGGACATCTTAGAGGATGGAAGTATAACCATTATACCATGCTTGACTTCAAGGACTTTATGGTTTTCATGGCTGATGAGAATGCAAGGAGATGCCCATTCCGAACATTGGAATGCTCTTAAAGTTCTCCATCAGAGACTGGTTTATCATCAGAATCCCCTACTTTTACTAATGAATGGTGTAGATATTGATCAAGTTTTGCTAACTAGAGGGCTTTTTTACATTCTGTTTGGTCATCAGTGTCAGAATTTAGTAGAAGGGCACAAGGGATGCATGCTATGACTGCCTCTTGGGCATTGCTAACTAATGCTTCACCAGACAATCTATGTAGAGTTGATATGTTGTAATCATTCCATGCTTTGAAATTTCATTAAGTGCTTGCCCTCCAAGCCCTTGTCCATCCTCTTTTTGTTCACAAAGTGTTTGAACTTGTCTCTCAATCTTAATCAATTAGTTTTACTATATTATTTGTCTCACTCTTTTATTAAACTTTGCTCAGGTAGTCGCCTTCAGTTCCCACTGAAAATAAAAAATCTATTTCCTACTTACCATATGATTTCCCTCAGTGTAGGAGAATGGCAATAGGCATTCAATGGGAACTTTACTTTGAAAAATGGTATGAAGACGATGTTGAATATAATCATATTTGATTGATTTTTTATGATTTGTATTCAACTTTGACTGTTGCTGTAAAGTACTTTTATTGGATTGCTTGTTATCTGTGGCTCTTCTAGAGAGTTTACATATGGTAAAAAGCTGCATTTTGCAAAACATGGAGATGCCAGGGATTGAACCCTGGGCATCATACATGCAATGCATGCGCTCTACCACTGAGCTACATCCCCTATGAGCTGCTATATTTTTATACAAAAGTGATTGCAGCTTTACATTTCACTAGAGATTTACTACTTTTCAGTGTAATTAGGGACATCCTAGAGGATGGAAGTATAACCATTATACCATGCTTGACTTCAAGGACTTTATGGTTTTCATGGCTGATGAGAATGCAAGGAGATGCCCATTCCAAACATTGGAATGCTCTTTAAGTTCTCCATCAGAGACTGGTTTATCATCAGAATCCCCTACTTTTACTAATTAATGGTGTAGATATTGATCAAGTTTTGCTAACTAGAGGGCATTCTTACATTCTGTTTGGTCATCAGTGTCAGAATTTAGTAGATGGGCACAAAGGATGCATGCTATGACTGCCTCTTGGGCATTGCTAACTAATGCTTCACAAGACAATCTATCTAGAGTTGATATGTTGTCATCATTCCATGCTTTGAAATTTCATTAAGTGCTTGCCCTCCAAGCCCTTGTCCATCCTCTTTTTGTTCACAAAGTGTTTGAACTTGTCTCTCAATCTTAATCAATTAGTTTTACTATATTATTTGTCTCGCTCTTTTATTAAACTTTGCTCAGGTAGTCGCCTTCAGTTCCCACTGAAAATAAAAAATCTATTTCCTACTTACCATATGTTTTCCCTCAGTGTAAGAGAATTGCTATAAGCATTCAATGGGAACTTTACTTTGAAAAATGGTATGAAGACGATGTTGAATATAATCATATTTGATTGATTTTTTATGATTTGTATTCAACTTTGACTGTTGCTGTAGAGTACTTTTATTGGATTGCTTGTTATCTGTGGCTCTTCTAGAGAGTTTACATATGGTAAAAAGCTGCATTTTGCAAAACATGGAGATGTCGGGGATTAAACCTGGGGCCTCAAATATGCAAAGCATGCGCTCTACCACTGAGCTACATCCCCTATGAGCTGCTATATTTTTAATACAAAAGTGATTGCAGCTTTACATTTCACTAGAGATTTACTACTTTTCAGTGTTTTTAGGGACATCTTAGAGGATGGAAGTATAACCATTATACCATGCTTGACTTCAAGGACTTTATGGTTTTCAAGGCTGATGAGAATGCAAGGAGATGCCCATTCCAAACATTGGAATGTTCTTAAAGTTCTCCATCAGAGACTGGTTTATCATCAGAATCCCCTACTTTTACTAAAGAATGGTGTAGATATTGATCAAGTTTTGCTAACTAGAGGGCATTCTTACATTCTGTTTGGTCATCAGTGTCAGAATTTAGTAGTAGGGCACAAAGGATGCATGCTACGACTGCCTCTTAGGCATTGCTAACTAATGCTTCACCAGACAATCTATCTAGAGTTGATATGTTGTCATCATTCCATGCTTTGAAATTTCATTAAGTGCGTGCCCTCCAAGCCCTTGTCCATCTTCTTTCTGTTCACAAAGTGTTTGAACTTGTCTCTCAATCTTAATCAATTAGTTTTACTATATTATTTGTCTCGCTCTTTTATTAAACTTTGCTCAGGTAGTCGCCTTCAGTTCCCACTGAAAATAAAAAATCTATTTCCTACTTACCATATGTTTTCCCTCAGTGTAGGAGAATGGCAATAGGCATTCAATGGGAACTTTACTTTGAAAAATGGTATGAAGACGATGTTGAATATAATCATATTTGATTGATTTTTTATGATTTGTATTCAACTTTGACTGTTGCAGTAGAGTACTTTTATTGGATTGCTTGTTATCTGTGGCTCTTCTAGAGAGTTTACATATGGTAAAAAGCTGCATTTTGCAAAACATGGAGATGTCGGGGATTAAACCTGGGGCCTCAAACATGCAAAGCATGCGCTCTACCACTGAGCTACATCCCCTATGAGCTGCTATATTTTTATACAAAAGTGATTGCAGCTTTACATTTCACTAGAGATTTACTACTTTTCAGTGTTATTAGGGACATCTTAGAGGATGGAAGTATAACCATTATACCATGCTTGACTTCAAGGACTTTATGGTTTTCATGGCTGATGAGAATGCAAGGAGATGCCCATTCCGAACATTGGAATGCTCTTAAAGTTCTCCATCAGAGACTGGTTTGTCATCAGAATACCCTACTTTTTCTAATGAATGGTGTGGATATTGATCAAGTTTTGCTAACTAGAGGGCTTTCTTACATTCTGTTTGGTCATCAGTGTCAGAACTTAGTAGAAGGGCACAAAGTATGCATGCTATGACTGCCCCTTGGGCTAGCTAGCTAATGCTTCACCAGACAAACTATCTAGAGTTGATATGTTGTCATTATTCCATGCTTTGAAATTTCATTAAGTGCTTGCCCTCCAAGCCAATGTCTATACTCTTTTTGTTCACAAAGTGTTTGAACTTGTCTCTCAATCTTAATCAATTAGTTTTACTATATTATTTGTCTCACTCTTTTATTAAACTTTGCTCAGGTAGTCTCCTTCAGTTCCCACTGAAAATAAAAAAAACTATTCCCTACTCTCCATATGTTTTCCCTCAGTGAAGAAAAATGGCAATAGGCATTCAATGGGAACTTTACTTTGAAAAATGCTATGAAGAAGATGTTGAAAATAATCATATTTGATTGATTTTTTATGATTTGTATTCAACTTTGACAATTGCTGTTGATTACTTTTATTGGTTTGCTTGTTATCTGTGTCTCTTCTAGAGAGTTTACATATGGTAAAAAGCTGTATTTTGCAAAACATGGAGATGCCTGGGATTGAACCCGGGGCCTCCTACATGCAAAGCACTGAGCTACATCCCCTTAGAGCTGCTATTTTCTTATGCAAAAGTGATTGCAGCTTTACATTTCACTAGAGATTTACTACTTTTCAGGGTTATTAGGGACATCTTAGAGGATGGAAGTATAACCATTATACCATGCTTGACTTCAAGGACTTTATGGTTTTCATGGCTGATGAGAATGCAAGGAGATGCCCATTCCAAACATTGGAATGCTCTTAAAGTTCTCCATCAGAGACTGGTTTATCATCAGAATCCCCTACTTTTACTAATGAATGGTGTAGATATTGATCAAGTTTTGCTAACTAGAGGGCATTCTTACATTCTGTTTGGTCATCAGTGTCAGAATTTTGTAGAAGGGCACAAAGGATGCATGCTATGACTGCCTCTTGGGCATTGCTAACTAATGCTTCACCAGACAATCTATCTAGAGTTGATATGTTGTCATCATTTCATGCTTTGAAATTTCATTAAGTGCTTGCCCTCCAAGCCCTTGTCCATCCTCTTTCTGTTCACAAAGTGTTTGAACTTGTCTCTCAATCTTAATCAATTAGTTTTACTATATTATTTGTCTCACACTTTTATTAAACTTTGCTCAGGTAGTCGCTTTCAGTTCCCACTGAAAATAAAAAAAACTATTCCCTACTTTCCATATGTTTTCCCTCAGTGTAGGAGAATGGCAATAGGCATTCAATGGGAACTTTACTTTGAAAAATGCTATGAAGAAGATGTTGAAAATAATCATATTTGATTGATTTTTTATGATTTGTATTCAACTTTGACTATTGCTGTAGATTACTTTTATTGGTTTGCTTGTTATCTGTGTCTCTTCTAGAGAGTTTACATATGGTAAAAAGCTGTATCTTGCAAAACATGGAGATGCCTGGGATTGAACCCGGGGCCTCCTACATGCAAAGCACTGAGCTACATCCCCTTAGAGCTGCTATTTTCTTATGCAAAAGTGATTGCAGCTTTACATTTCACTAGAGATTTACTACTTTTCAGGGTTATTAGGGACATCTTAGAGGATGGAAGTATAACCATTATACCATGCTTGACTTCAAAGACTTTATGGTTTTCATGGCTGATGAGAATGCAAGGAGATGCCCATTCCAAACATTGGAATGCTCTTAAAGTTCTCCATCAGAGACTGGTTTATCATCAGAATCCCCTACTTTTACTAATGAATGGTGTAGATATTGATCAAGTTTTGCTAACTAGAGGGCATTCTTACATTCTGTTTGGTCATCAGTGTCAGAATTTTGTAGAAGGGCACAAAGGATGCATGCTATGACTGCCTCTTGGGCATTGCTAACTAATGCTTCACCAGACAATCTATCTAGAGTTGATATGTTGTCATCATTTCATGCTTTGAAATTTCATTAAGTGCTTGCCCTCCAAGCCCTTGTCCATCCTCTTTCTGTTCACAAAGTGTTTGAACTTGTCTCTCAATCTTAATCAATTAGTTTTACTATATTATTTGTCTCACACTTTTATTAAACTTTGCTCAGGTAGTCGCTTTCAGTTCCCACTGAAAATAAAAAAAACTATTCCCTACTTTCCATATGTTTTCCCTCAGTGTAGGAGAATGGCAATAGGCATTCAATGGGAACTTTACTTTGAAAAATGCTATGAAGAAGATGTTGAAAATAATCATATTTGATTGATTTTTTATGATTTGTATTCAACTTTGACTATTGCTGTAGATTACTTTTATTGGTTTGCTTGTTATCTGTGTCTCTTCTAGAGAGTTTACATATGGTAAAAAGCTGTATCTTGCAAAACATGGAGATGCCTGGGATTGAACCCGGGGCCTCCTACATGCAAAGCACTGAGCTACATCCCCTTAGAGCTGCTATTTTCTTATGCAAAAGTGATTGCAGCTTTACATTTCACTAGAGATTTACTACTTTTCAGGGTTATTAGGGACATCTTAGAGGATGGAAGTATAACCATTATACCATGCTTGACTTCAAAGACTTTATGGTTTTCATGGCTGATGAGAATGCAAGGAGATGCCCATTCCGAACATTGGAATGCTCTTAAAGTTCTCCATCAGAGACTGGTTTATCATCAGAATCGCCTACTTTTACTAATGAATGGTGGAGATATTGATCAAGTTTTGCTAACTAGAGGGCTTTCTTACATTCTGTTTGGTCATCAGTGTCAGAATTTAGTAGAAGGGCACAAGGGATGCATGCTATGACTGCCTCTTGGGCATTGCTAACTAATGCTTCACCAGACAATCTATCTAGAGTTGATATGTTGTCATCATTCCATGCTTTGAAATTTCATTAAGTGCTTGCCCTCCAAGCCCTTGTCCATCCTCTTTCTGTTCAAAAAGTGTTTGAACTTGTCTCTCAATCTTAATCAATTAGTTTTAATATATTATTTGTCTCACTCTTTTATTAAACATTGCTCAGGTAGTCGCCTTCAGTTCCCACTGAAAATAAAAAAAACTATTCCCTACTTTCCATATGTTTTCCCTCAGTGTAGAAGAATGGCAATAGGCATTCAATGGGAACTTTACTTTGAAAAATGCTATGAAGAAGATGTTGAAAATAATCATATTTGATTGATTTTTTATGATTTGTATTCAACTTTGACTATTGCTGTTGATTACTTTTATTGGTTTGCTTGTTATCTGTGTCTCTTCTAGAGAGTTTACATATGGTAAAAAGCTGTATTTTGCAAAACATGGAGATGCCTGGTATTGAACCCGGGGCCTCCTACATGCAAAGCACTGAGCTACATCCCCTTAAAGCTGCTATTTTCTTATGCAAAAGTGATTGCAGCTTTACATTTCACTAGAGATTTACTACTTTTCAGTGTTATTAGGAACATCTTAGAGGATGGAAGTATAACCAATATACCATGCTTGACTTCAAGGACATTATGGTTTTCATGGCTGATGAGAATGCAAGGAGATGCCCATTCCGAACATTGGAATGCTCTTAAAGTTCTCCATCAGAGACTGGTTTGTCATCAGAATACCCTACTTTTTCTACTGAATGGTGGGGATATTGATCAAGTTTTGCTAACTAGAGGGCTTTCTTATATTCTGTGTGGTCATCAGTTTCAGAACTTAGTAGAAGGGCACAAAGGATGCATGCTATGACTGCCTCTTGGGCATTGCTAACTAATGTTTCACCAGACAATCTATCTAGAGTTGATATGTTGTCATCATTCCATGCTTTGAAATTTCATTAAGTGCTTGCCCTCCAAGCCCTTGTCCATCCTCTTTCTGTTCACAAAGTGTTTGAACTTGTCTCTCAATCTTAATCAATTAGTTTTACTATATTATTTGACTCACTCTTTGATTAAACTTTGCTCAGGTAGTCGCCTTCAGTTCCCACTGAAAATAAAAAGAACTAATCCCTACTTTCCATATGTTTTCCCTCAGTGTAGGAGAATGGCAATAGGCATTCAATGGGAACTTTACTTTGAAAAATGCTATGAAGAAGATGTTGAAAATAATCATATTTGATTGATTTTTTATGATTTGTATTCAACTTTGACTATTGCTGTAGATTACTTTTATTGGTTTGCTTGTTATCTGTTTCTCTTCTAGAGAGTTTACATATGGTAAAAGCTGTATTTTGCAAAACATGGAGATGCCTGGGATTGAACCCGGGGCCTCCTACATGCAAAGCACTGAGCTACATCCTCTTAGAGCTGCTATTTTCTTATGCAAAAGTGATTGCAGCTTTACATTTCACTAGAGATTTACTACTTTTCAGTGTTATTAGGGACATCTTAGAGGATGGAAGTATAACCATTATACCATGCTTGACTTCAAGGACTTTATGGTTTTCATGGCTGATGAGAATGCAAGGAGATGCCCATTCCGAACATTGGAATGCTCTTAAAGTTCTCCATCAGAGACTGGTTTATCATCAGAATCCCCTACTTTTACTAATGAATGGTGTAGATATTGATCAAGTTTTGCTAACTAGAGGGCTTTCTTACATTCTGTTTGGTCATCAGTGTCAGAATTTAGTAGAAGGGCACAACGGATGCATGCTATGACTGCCTCTTGGGCATTGCTAACTAATGCTTCACCAGACAATCTATCCAGAGTTGATATGTTGTCATCATTCCATGCTTTGAAATTTCATTAAGTGCTTGCCCTCCAAGCCCTTGTCCATCCTCTTTTTGTTCACAAAGTGTTTGAACTTGTCTCTCAATCTTAATCAATTAGTTTTACTATATTATTTGTCTCGCTCTTTTATGAAACTTTGCTCAGGTAGTCGCCTTCATTTCCCACTGAAAATAAAAATCTTTTTCCTACTTACCATATGTTTTCCCTCAGTGTAGGAGAATGGCAATAGGCATTCAATGGGAACTTTACTTTGAAAAATTGTATGAAGATGATGTTGAATATAATCATATTTGATTGATTTTTTATGATTTGTATTCAACTTTGACTGTTGCAGCAGAGTACTTTTATTGGATTGCTTGTTATCTGTGGCTCTTCTAGAGAGTTTACATATGGTAAAAAGCTGCATTTTGCAAAACATGGAGATGTCGGGGATTAAACCTGGGGCCTCAAACATGCAAAGCATGCGCTCTACCACTGAGCTACATCCCCTATGAGCTGCTATATTTTTAATACAAAAGTGATTGCAGCTTTACATTTCACTAGAGATTTACTACTTTTCAGTGTTTTTAGGGACATCTTAGAGGATGGAAGTATAACCATTATACCATGCTTGACTTCAAGGACTTTATGGTTTTCAAGGCTGATGAGAATGCAAGGAGATGCCCATTCCAAACATTGGAATGTTCTTAAAGTTCTCCATCAGAGACTGGTTTATCATCAGAATCCCCTACTTTTACTAAAGAATGGTGTAGATATTGATCAAGTTTTGCTAACTAGAGGGCATTCTTACATTCTGTTTGGTCATCAGTGTCAGAATTTAGTAGTAGGGCACAAAGGATGCATGCTACGACTGCCTCTTGGGCATTGCTAACTAATGCTTCACCAGACAATCTATCTAGAGTTGATATGTTGTCATCATTCCATGCTTTGAAATTTCATTAAGTGCGTGCCCTCCAAGCCCTTGTCCATCTTCTTTCTGTTCACAAAGTGTTTGAACTTGTCTCTCAATCTTAATCAATTAGTTTTACTATATTATTTGTCTCGCTCTTTTATTAAACTTTGCTCAGGTAGTCGCCTTCAGTTCCCACTGAAAATAAAAAATCTATTTCCTACTTACCATATGTTTTCCCTCAGTGTAGGAGAATGGCAATAGGCATTCAATGGGAACTTTACTTTGAAAAATGGTATGAAGACGATGTTGAATATAATCATATTTGATTGATTTTTTATGATTTGTATTCAACTTTGACTGTTGCAGTAGAGTACTTTTATTGGATTGCTTGTTATCTGTGGCTCTTCTAGAGAGTTTACATATGGTAAAAAGCTGCATTTTGCAAAACATGGAGATGTCGGGGATTAAACCTGGGGCCTCAAACATGCAAAGCATGCGCTCTACCACTGAGCTACATCCCCTATGAGCTGCTATATTTTTATACAAAAGTGATTGCAGCTTTACATTTCACTAGAGATTTACTACTTTTCAGTGTTATTAGGGACATCTTAGAGGATGGAAGTATAACCAGTATACCATGCTTGACTTCAAAGACTTTATGGTTTTCATGGCTGATGAGGATGCAAGGAGATGCCAATTCTGAACATTGGAATGCTCTTAAAGTTCTCCATCAGAGACTGGTTTATCATCAGAATCCCCTACTTTTTCTAATGAATGGTGTTGATATTGATCAAGTTTTGCTAACTAGAGGGCTTTCTTATATTCTGTTTGGTCATCAGTGTCAGAACTTAGTAGAAGGGCACAAAGGATGCATGCTATGACTGCCTCTTGGGCTAGCTAGCTAATGCTTCACCAGACAATCTATCTAGAGTTGATATGTTGTCATCATTCCATGCTTTGAAATTTCATTAAGTGCTTGCCCTCCAAGCCCATGTCCATCCTCTTTTTGTTCACAAAGTGTTTGAACTTGTCTCTCAATCTTAATCATTTAGTTGTGCTATATTATTTATCTCGCTCTTTTATTAAACTTTGCTCGGGTAGTTGCCTTTAGTTCCCACTGAAAATAAACAATCTATTTCCTACTTATCATATGTTTTCCTTCAGTGTAGGAGAATGGCAATACGCATACAATGGGAACTTTACTTTGAAGAAAGGAATGAAGACGATGTTGAATATAATCATATTTGATTGATTTTTTATGATTTGTGTTCAACTTTGGCTATTGCTGTAGAGTACTTTTATTGGTTTGCTTGTTATCTATGGCTCTTCTAGAGAGTTTACATATTGTAAAAAGCTGTATTTTGCAAAACATGGAGATGCCAGGGATTGAACCCAGGGCCTCATTCATGCAAAGCATGCAATCTACCACTGGGGTACATCCCTTATGAGATGCTATTTTCTTATGTACAAGTGATTGCAGCTTTACATTTCACAAGAGATTTACTACTTTTCAGTGTTATTAGGGATATCTTAGAAGATGAAAGTATAACCATTATACCATGCTTGACTTCAAGGACTTTATGGTTTTCATTTCTGATGAGAATGCAAGTAGATGCCCATTCCGAACATTGGAATGCTCTTAAAGTTCTCCATCAGAGACTGGTTTACCATCATAATCCCCTACTTTTACTAATGAATGGTGTGGATATTAACCAAGTTTTCCTAACTAGAGGGCTTTCTTACATACTGTTTGGTCATCAGTGTCAGAACTTAGTAGAA
Organism: Taudactylus pleione; assembly: GCA_031769625.1. Classification (NCBI taxonomy): domain Eukaryota; kingdom Metazoa; phylum Chordata; class Amphibia; order Anura; family Myobatrachidae; genus Taudactylus; species Taudactylus pleione. The sequence goes on from JAUIMM010000069.1 coordinate 1,076,913, forward strand.
GGGCACAAAGGATGCATGCTATATTTGCCTCTTGGGTATTGCAAGCTAATGCTTCACCAGATATTCTATCTAGAGTTGATATGTTGTCATCATTCCATGCTTTGAAATTTCATTAAGTGCTTCCCCTCCAAGCCCATGTCCATCCTCTTTTTGTTCACAAAGTGTTTGAACTTGTCTCTCAATCTTAATCAATTAGTTTTGCTATATTATTTGTCTCGCTCTTTTATTAAACTTTGCTCGGGTAGTCACGTTCAATTCCCACTGAAAAAAAAAAATCTGTTTCCTACTTACCATATGTTTTCCCTCAGTGTAGGAGAATGGCAATAGGCATTCAATGGGAACTTTACTTTGAAAAATGGAATGAAGACGATGATGAATATAATCATATTTGATTGATTTTTTATGATTTGTGTTCAACTTTGACTATTGCTGTAGAGTACTTTTATTGGATTGCTTGTTATCATTGGCTCTTCTAGAGAGTTTATGTATGGTAAAAACCTGTATTTTGCAAAAGATGGAGATGCCAGGGATTGAACCAAGGGCCTCATATATTCAAAGCATGTGCTGTATGACTGAGCTACATCCCCTTTAAGATGCTTTGTTTTATACACAAGTGATTGCAGCTTTACATTTCACTCGAGATTTACTACTTTTCAGTGTTATTAGGGATATCTTAGAAGATGGAAGTATAACCATTATACCATGCTTGACTTCAATGACTTTATGGTTTTCATGGCTGATGAGAATGCAAGGAGATGCCCATTCCGAACATTGGAATGCTCTTAAAGTTCTCCATCAGAGACTGGTTTATCATCATAATCCCCTACCTTTACTAATGAATGGTGTGGATATTAATCAAGTTTTCCTAACTAGAGGGCTTTCTTACATTCTGTTTGGTCATCAGTGTCAGAACTTAGTAGAAGGGCACAAAGGATGCATGCTATGACTGCCTCTTGGGCTAGCTAGCTAATGCTTCACCAGACAATCTATCTAGAGTTGGTATGTTGTCATCATTCCATGCTTTGAAATTTCATTAAGTGCTTGCCCTCCAAGCCCATGTCCATCCTCTTTTTGTTCACAAAGTGTTTGAACTTGTCTCTCAATCTTAATCATTTAGTTGTGCTATATTATTTATCTCGCTCTTTTATTAAACTTTGCTCGGGTAGTCGCCTTCAGTTCCCACTGAAAATAAAATATCTATTTCCTACTTACAATATGTTTTCCCACAGTGTAGGAGAATGGCAATAGGCATTCAATGGGAACTTTACTTTGAAAAATGGAATGAAGATGATGTTGAATATAATCATATTTGATTGATTTTTTATGATTTGTGTTCAACTTTGGCTTTTGCTGTAGAGCACTTTTATTGGTTTGCTTGTTATCTGTGGCTCTTCTAGAGAGTTTACATATTGTAAAAAGCTGTATTTTGCAAAACATGGAGATGCCAGGGATTGAACCCAGGGCCTCATTCATGCAAAGCATGCACTCTACCACTAAGGTACATACCTTGTGAGATGCTATTTTCTTATGTACAAGTGATTGCAGCTTTACATTTCAATAGAGATTTACTACTTTTCAGTGTTATTAGGGATATCTTATAAGATGGAAGTATATCCATTATACCATGCTTGACTTCAAGGACTTTATGGTTTTCATTTCTGATGAGAATGCAAGTAGATGCCCAATCCGAACATTGGAATGCTCTTAAAGTTCTCCATCAGAGACTGGTTTATCATCAGAATCCCCTACTTTTACTAATGAATGGTGTGGATATTGATCAAGTTTTGCTAACTAGAGGGCTTTTTTACATTCTGTTTGGTCATCAGTGTCAGAACTTAGTAGAAGGGCACAAAGGATGCATGCTATGACTGCCTCTTGGGCATTGCTAGCTAATGCTTCACCAGACAATCTATCTAGAGTTGATATGTTGTCATCATTCCATGCTTTGAAATTTCATTAAGTGCTTGCCCTCCAAGCCCATGTCCATCCTCCTTTTGTTCACAAAGTGTTTGAACTTGTCTCTCAATCTTAATCAATTAGTTTTACTATATTATTTGTCTCACTCTTTTATTAAACTTTGCTCGGGTAGTCGCTTTCAGTTCCCACTGAAAATAAGCAATCTATTTCCTACTTACCATATGTTTTCCCACAGTGTAGGAGAATGGCAATAGGCATTCAATGGGAACTTTACTTTGAAAAATGGAATAAAGACGATGTTGAATATAGTCATATTTGATTGATTTTTTATGATTTGTTTTCAACTTTGACTATTGCTGTAGAGTACTTTTATTGGTTTGCTTGTTATCTTTGGCTCTTCTAGAGAGTTTACATATGGTAAAAAGCTATATTTTGCAAAACATGGAGAAGCCAATGATTGATTCGGGGCCTCATACATGCAAAGCATGCGCTCTACCTCTGAGCTACATCCCTTATGAGATGCTATTTTCTTATGCAGAAGTGATTGCAGCTTTACATTTCACTAGAGATTTACTACTTTTCAGTGTTGTTAGGGACATCTTAGACGATGGAAGGATAACCATTATACAGTGCTGGACTTCAAGGACTTCATGGTTTCCATGGCTGATGAGAATGCAAGTAGATGCCCAGTCCAATCATGGAATGCTCTTAAAGTTCTCCATCAGAGACTGGTTTATCATCAGAATCCCCTACTTTTACTAATGAATGGTGTTGATATTGATCAAGTTTTGCTAACTAGAGGGCTTTCTTACATTCTGTTTGGTCATCAGTGTCAGAACTTAGTAGAAGGGCACAAAGGATGCATGCTATGACTGCCTCTTGGGCTAGCTCGCTAATGCTTCACCAGACAATCTATCTAGAGTTGATATGTTGTCATCATTCCATGCTTCGAAGTTTCATTAAGTGCTTGCCCTCCAAGCCCATGTCCATCCTCTTTTTGTTCACAAAGTGTTTGAACTTGTCTCTCAATCTTAATCAATTAGTTTTGCTATATTATTTGTCACGCTCTTTTATTAAACTTTGCTCGGGTAGTCGCCTTCAGTTCCCACTGAAAATAAAAAATCTATTTCCTACTTACCATATGTTTTCCCACAGTGTAGGAGAATGGCAATAGGCATTCAATGGGAACTTTACTTTGAAAAATGGAATGAAGATGATGTTGAATATAATCATATTTGATTGATTTTTTATGATTTGTGTTCATCTTTGGCTATTACCGTAGAGTACTTTTATTGGTTTGCTTGTTATCTGTGGCTCTTCTAGAGAGTTTACATATTGTAAAAAGCTGTGTTTTGCAAAACATGGAGATGGCAGGGATTGAACCCAGGACCTCGTGCATGCAAAGCATGCACTCTACCACTGAGATACATCCCTTATGAGATGCTGTTTTTTTATGCACAAGTGATTGCAGCTTTACATTTCACTCGAGATTTACTACTTTTCAGTGTTATTAGCGATATCTTAGAAGATGGAAGTATAACCATTATACCATGCTTGACTTCAAGGACTTTATGGTTTTCATGGCTGATGAGAATGCAAGTAGATGCCCATTCCGAACATTGGAATGCTCTTAAAGTTCTCCATCAGAGACTGGTTTATCATCATAATCCCCTACTTTTACTAATGAATGGTGTGGATATTGATCAAGTTTTGCTAACTAGAGGGCTTTTTTACATTCTGTTTGGTCATCAGTGTCAGAACTTAGTAGAAGGGCACAAAGGATGCATGCTATATTTGCCTCGTGGGTATTGCAAGCTAATGCTTCACCAGATAATCTATCTAAAGTTGATATGTTGTCATCATTCCATGCTTTGAAATTTCATTTAGTGCTTCCCCTCCAAGCCCATGTCCATCCTCTTTTTGTTCACAAAGTGTTTGAACTTGTCTCTCAATCTTAATCAATTAGTTTTGCTATATTATTTGTCTCGCTCTTTTATTAAACTTTGCTCGGGTAGTGGCGTTCAATTCTCACTGAAAATAAACAATCAATTTCCTACTTACCATATTTTTTCCCACAGTGTAGGAGAATGGCAATAGGCATTCAATGGGAACTTTACTTTGAAAAATGGAATGAAGACGATGATGAATATAATCATATTTGATTGAATTTTTATGATTTGTGTTCAACTTTGACTATTGCTGTAGAGTACTTATATTGGTTTCCTTGTTATCTTTGTCTCTTCTAGAGAGTTTATGTATGGTAAAAACCTGTATTTTGCAAAAGATGGAGATGCCAGGGATTGAACCCAGGGCCTCAAATATTCAAAGCATGTGCTGTATGACTGAGCTACATCCCTTTTAAGATGCTTTGTTTTTATACACAAGTGATTGCAGCTTTACATTTCACTCGAGATTTACTACTTTTCAGTGTTATTAGGGATATCTTAGAAGATGGAAGTATAACCATTATACCATGCTTGACTTCAATGACTGTATGGTTTTCATGGCTGATGAGAATGCAAGGAGATGCCCATTCCGAACATTGGAATGCTCTTACAGTGCTCCATCAGAGACTGGTTTATCATCATAATCCCCTACCTTTACTAATGAATGGTGTGGATATTAATCAAGTTTTCCTAACTAGAGGGCTTTCTTACATTCTGTTTGGTCATCAGTGTCAGAACTTAGTAGAAGGGCACAAAGGAAGCATGCTATGACTGCCTCTTGGGCTAGCTAGCTAATGCTTCAACAGACAATCTATCTAGAGTTGATATGTTGTCATCATTCCATGCTTTGAAATTTCATTAAGTGCTTGCCCTCCAAGCCCATGTCCATCCTCTTTTTGTTCACAAAGTGTTTGAACTTGTCTCTCAATCTTAATCAATTAGTTTTGCTATATTATTTGTCTCGCTCTTTTATTAAACTTTGCTCGGGTAGTCGCCTTCAGTTCCCACTGAAAATAAAATATCTATTTCCTACTTACAATATGTTTTCCCACAGTGTAGGAGAATGGCAATAGGCATTAAATGGGAACTTTACTTTGAAAAATGGAATGAAGATGATGTTGAATATAATCATATTTGATTGATTTTTTATGATTTGTGTTCAACTTTGGCTTTTGCTGTAGAGTACTTTTATTGGTTTGCTTGTTATCTGTGGCTCTTCTAGAGAGTTTACTTATTGTAAAAAGCTGTATTTTGCAAAACATGGAGATGCCAGGGATTGAACCTGGGGCATCATTCATGCAAAGCATGCACTCTACCACTGAGGTACATCCCTTGTGAGATGCTATTTTCTTATGTACAAGTGATTGCAGCTTTACATTTCACTAGAGATTTACTACTTTTCAGTGTTATTAGGGATATCTTAGAAGATGGAAGTATAACCATTATACCATGCTTGACTTCAAGGACTTTATGGTTTTCATTTCTGATGAGAATGCAAGTAGATGCCCATTCCGAACATTGGAATGCTCTTAAAGTTCTCCATCAGAGACTGGTTTATCATCATAATCCCCTACTTTTACTAATGAATGGTGTGGATATTAACCAAGTTTTCCTAACTAGAGGGCTTTCTTACATACTGTTTGGTCATCAGTGTCAGAACTTAGTAGAAGGGCACAAAGGATGCATGCTATATTTGCCTCTTGGGTATTGCAAGCTAATGCTTCACCAGATATTCTATTTAGAGTTGATATGTTGTCATCATTCCATGCTTTGAAATTTCATTAAGTGCTTCCCCTCCAAGCCCATGTCCATCCTCTTTTTGTTCACAAAGTGTTTGAACTTGTCTCTCTATCTTAATCAATTAGTTTTGCTATATTATTTGTCTCGCTCTTTTATTAAACTTTGCTCGGGTAGTCGCGTTCAATTCCCACTGAAAAAAAAAAATCTGTTTCCTACTTACCATATGTTTTCCCTCAGTGTAGGAGAACGGCAATAGGCATTCAATGGGAACTTTACTTTGAAAAATGGAATGAAGACGATGATGAATATAATCATATTTTTTTTATTTTTTATGATTTGTATTCAACTTTGACTATTGCTGTAGAGTACTTTTATTGGTTTGCTTGTTATTTTTGGCTCTTCTAGAGAGTTTACATATGGTAAAAACCTGTATTTTGCAAAAGACAGAGATGCCAGGGATTGAACCCGGGGCCTAATACATGCAAAGCATGCACTCTACGACTGAGCTACATCCCTTATGAGATGCTATTTTCTTATACACAAGTGATTGCAGCTTTACATTTCACTAGAGATTTACTACTTTTCAGTGTTATTAGGGACATCTTAGAGGATGGAAGTATAACCAGTATACCATGCTTGACTTCAAAGACTTTATGGTTTTCATGGCTGATGAGGATGCAAGGAGATGCCAATTCTGAACATTGGAATGCTCTTAAAGTTCTCCATCAGAGACTGGTTTATCATCAGAATACCCTACTTTTTCTAATGAATGGTGTTGATATTGATCAAGTTTTGCTAACTAGAGGGCTTTCTTATATTCTGTTTGGTCATCAGTGTCAGAACTTAGTAGAAGGGCACAAAGGATGCATGCTATGACTGCCTCTTGGGCTAGCTAGCTAATGCTTCACCAGACAATCTATCTAGAGTTGATATGTTGTCATCATTCCATGCTTTGAAATTTCATTAAGTGCTTGCCCTCCAAGCCCATGTCCATCCTCTTTTTGTTCACAAAGTGTTTGAACTTGTCTCTCAATCTTAATCATTTAGTTGTGCTATATTATTTATCTCGCTCTTTTATTAAACTTTGCTCAGGTAGTTGCCTTTAGTTCCCACTGAAAATAAACAATCTATTTCCTACTTATCATATGTTTTCCTTCAGTGTAGGAGAATGGCAATACACATTCAATGGGAACTTTACTTTGAAGAAAGGAATGAAGACGATGTTGAATATAATCATATTTGATTGATTTTTTATGATTTGTGTTCAACTTTGGCTATTGCTGTAGAGTACTTTTATTGGTTTGCTTGTTATCTATGGCTCTTCTAGAGAGTTTACATATTGTAAAAACCTTATTTTGCAAAACATGGAGATGCCAGGGATTGAACCCAGGGCCTCATTCATGCAAAGCATGCAATCTACCACTAGGGTACATCCCTTATGAGATGCTATTTTCTTATGTACAAGTGATTGCAGCTTTACATTTCACTAGAGATTTACTACTTTTCAGTGTTATTAGGGATATCTTAGAAGATGAAAGTATAACCATTATACCATGCTTGACTTCAAGGACTTTATGGTTTTCATTTCTGATGAGAATGCAAGTAGATGCCCATTCCGAACATTGGAATGCTCTTAAAGTTCTCCATCAGAGACTGGTTTACCATCATAATCCCCTACTTTTACTAATGAATGGTGTGGATATTAACCAAGTTTTCCTAACTAGAGGGCTTTCTTACATACTGTTTGGTCATCAGTGTCAGAACTTAGTAGAAGGGCACAAAGGATGCATGCTATATTTGCCTCTTGGGTATTGCAAGCTAATGCTTCACCAGATATTCTATCTAGAGTTGATATGTTGTCATCATTCCATGCTTTGAAATTTCATTAAGTGCTTCCCCTCCAAGCCCATGTCCATCCTCTTTTTGTTCACAAAGTGTTTGAACTTGTCTCTCAATCTTAATCAATTAGTTTTGCTATATTATTTGTCTCGCTCTTTTATTAAACTTTGCTCGGGTAGTCGCGTTCAATTCCCACTGAAAAAAAAAAATCTGTTTCCTACTTACCATATGTTTTCCCTCAGTGTAGGAGAATGGCAATAGGCATTCAATGGGAACTTTACTTTGAAAAATGGAATGAAGACGATGATGAATATAATCATATTTGATTGATTTTTTATGATTTGTGTTCAACTTTGACTATTGCTGTAGAGTACTTTTATTGGATTGCTTGTTATCATTGGCTCTTCTAGAGAGTTTATGTATGGTAAAAACCTGTATTTTGCAAAAGATGGAGATGCCAGGGATTGAACCAAGGGCCTCATATATTCAAAGCATGTGCTGTATGACTGAGCTACATCCCCTTTAAGATGCTTTGTTTTATACACAAGTGATTGCAGCTTTACATTTCACTCGAGATTTACTACTTATCAGTGTTATTAGGGATATCTTAGAAGATGAAAGTATAACCATTATACCATGCTTGACTTCAATGACTTTATGGTTTTCATGGCTGATGAGAATGCAAGTAGATGCCCATTCCGAACATTGGAATGCTCTTAAAGTTCTCCATCAGAGACTGGTTTACCATCATAATCCCCTACTTTTACTAATGAATGGTGTGGATATTAATCAAGTTTTCCTAACTAGAGGGCTTTCTTACATTCTGTTTGGTCATCAGTGTCAGAACTTAGTAGAAGGGCACAAAGGATGCATGCTATGACTGCCTCTTGGGCTAGCTAGCTAATGCTTTACCAGACAATCTATCTAGAGTTGATATGTTGTCCTCATTCCATGCTTTGAAATTTCATTAAGTGCTTGCCCTCCAAGCCCATGTCCATCCTCTTTTTGTTCACAAAGTGTTTGAACTTGTCTCTCAATCTTAATCAATTAGTTTTGCTATATTATTTGTCTTGCTCTTTTATTAAACTTTGCTCGGGTAGTCGCCTTCAGTTCCCACTGAAAATAAAATATCTATTTCCTACTTACAATATGTTTTCCCACAGTGTAGGAGAATGGCAATAGGCATTCAATGGGAACTTTACTTTGAAAAATGGAATGAAGATGATGTTGAATATAATCATATTTGATTGATTTTTTATGATTTGTGTTCAACTTTGGCTTTTGCTGTAGAGTACTTTTATTGGTTTGCTTGTTATCTGTGGCTCTTCTAGAGAGTTTACATATTGTAAAAAGCTGTATTTTGCAAAACATGGAGATGCCAGGGATTGAACCCAGGGCCTCATTCATGGAAAGCATGCACTCTACCACTGAGGTACATACATTGTGAGATGCTATTTTCTTATGTACAAGTGATTGCAGCTTTACATTTCAATAGAGATTTACTACTTTTCAGTGTTATTAGAGATATCTTAGAAGATGGAAGTATATCCATTATACCATGCTTGACTTCAAGGACTTTATGGTTTTCATTTCTGATGAGAATGCAAGTAGATGCCCAATCCGAACATTGGAATGCTCTTAAAGTTCTCCATCAGAGACTGGTTTATCATCAGAATCCCCTACTTTTACTAATGAATGGTGTGGATATTGATCAAGTTTTGCTAACTAGAGGGCTTTTTTACATTCTGTTTGGTCATCAGTGTCAGAACTTAGTAGAAGGGCACAAAGGATGCATGCTATGACTGCCTCTTGGGCATTGCTAGCTAATGCTTCACCAGACAATCTATCTAGAGTTGATATGTTGTCATCATTCCATGCTTTGAAATTTCATTAAGTGCTTGCCCTCCAAGCCCATGTCCATCCTCCTTTTGTTCACAAAGTGTTTGAACTTGTCTCTCAATCTTAATCAATTAGTTTTACTATATTATTTGTCTCACTCTTTTATTAAACTTTGCTCGGGTAGTCGCTTTCAGTTCCCACTGAAAATAAGCAATCTATTTCCTACTTACCATATGTTTTCCCACAGTGTAGGAGAATGGCTATAGGCATTCAATGGGAACTTTACTTTGAAAAATGGAATAAAGACGATGTTGAATATAGTCATATTTGATTGATTTTTTATGATTTGTTTTCAACTTTGACTATTGCTGGAGAGTACTTTTATTGGTTTGCTTGTTATCTTTGGCTCTTCTAGAGAGTTTACATATGGTAAAAAGCTATATTTTGCAAAACATGGAGAAGCCAATGATTGATTCGGGGCCTCATACATGCAAAGCATGCGCTCTACCTCTGAGCTACATCCCTTATGAGATGCTATTTTCTTATGCAGAAGTGATTGCAGCTTTACATTTCACTAGAGATTTACTACTTTTCAGTGTTTTTAGGGACATCTTAGACGATGGAAGGATAACCATTATACAGTGCTGGACTTCAAGGACTTCATGGTTTCCATGGCTGATGAGAATGCAAGTAGATGCCCAGTCCAATCATTGGAATGCTCTTAAAGTTCTCCATCAGAGACTGGTTTATCATCATAATCCCCTACTTTTACTAATGAATGGTGTGGATATTGATCAAGTTTTGCTAACTAGAGGGCTTTTTTACATTCTGTTTGGTCATCAGTGTCAGAACTTAGTAGAAGGGCACAAAGGATGCATGCTATATTTGCCTCGTGGGTATTGCAAGCTAATGCTTCACCAGATAATCTATCTAAAGTTGATATGTTGTCATCATTCCATGCTTTGAAATTTCATTTAGTGCTTCCCCTCCAAGCCCATGTCCATCCTCTTTTTGTTCACAAAGTGTTTGAACTTGTCTCTCAATCTTAATCAATTAGTTTTGCTATATTATTTGTCTCGCTCTTTTATTAAACTTTGCTCGGGTAGTCGCCTTCATTTCCCATTGAAAATAAAATATCTATTTCCTACTTACAATATGTTTTCCCACAGTGTAGGAGAATGGCAATAGGCATTAAATGGGAACTTTACTTTGAAAAATGGAATGAAGATGATGTTGAATATAATCATATTTGATTGATTTTTTATGATTTGTGTTCAACTTTGGCTTTTGCTGTAGAGTACTTTTATTGGTTTGCTTGTTATCTGTGGCTCTTCTAGAGAGTTTACTTATTGTAAAAAGCTGTATTTTGCAAAACATGGAGATGCCAGGGATTGAACCTGGGGCATCATTAATGCAAAGCATGCACTCTACCACTGAGGTACATCCCTTGTGAGATGCTATTTTCTTATGTACAAGTGATTGCAGCTTTACATTTCACTAGAGATTTACTACTTTTCAGTGTTATTAGGGATATCTTAGAAGATGGAAGTATTACCATTATACCATGCTTGACTTCAAGGACTTTATGGTTTTCATTTCTGATGAGAATGCAAGTAGATGCCCATTCCGAACATTGGAATGCTCTTAAAGTTCTCCATCAGAGACTGGTTTATCATCATAATCCCCTACTTTTACTAATGAATGGTGTGGATATTAACCAAGTTTTCCTAACTAGAGGGCTTTCTTACATACTGTTTGGTCATCAGTGTCAGAACTTAGTAGAAGGGCACAAAGGATGCATGCTATATTTGCCTCTTGGGTATTGCAAGCTAATGCTTCACGAGATATTCTATCTAGAGTTGATATGTTGTCATCATTCCATGCTTTGAAATTTCATTAAGTGCTTCCCCTCCAAGCCCATGTCCATCCTCTTTTTGTTCACAAAGTGTTTGAACTTGTCTCTCTATCTTAATCAATTAGTTTTGCTATATTATTTGTCTCGCTCTTTTATTAAACTTTGCTTGGGTAGTCGCGTTCAATTCCCACTGAAAAAAAAAAATCTGTTTCCTACTTACCATATGTTTTCCCTCAGTGTAGGAGAACGGCAATAGGCATTCAATGGGAACTTTACTTTGAAAAATGGAATGAAGACGATGATGAATATAATCATATTTTATTTATTTTTTATGATTTGTATTCAACTTTGACTATTGCTGTAGAGTACTTTTATTGGTTTGCTTGTTATCTTTGGCTCTTCTAGAGAGTTTACATATGGTAAAAACCTGTATTTTGCAAAAGACAGAGATGCCAGGGATTGAACCCGGGGCCTAATACATGCAAAGCATGCACTCTACGACTGAGCTACATCCCTTATGAGATGCTATTTTCTTATACACAAGTGATTGCAGCTTTACATTTCACTAGAGATTTACTACTTTTCAGTGTTATTAGGGATATCTTAGAAGATGGAAGTATAACCATTATACCATGCTTGACTTCAAGGACTTTATGGTTTTCATTTCTGATGAGAATGCAAGTAGATGCCCATTCCGAACATTGGAATGCTCTTAAAGTTCTCCATCAGAGACTGGTTTATCATCATAATCCCCTACTTTTACTAATGAATGGTGTGGATATTGATCAAGTTTTGCTAACTAGAGGGTTTTTTTACTTTCTGTTTGGTCATCAGTGTCAGAACTTAGTAGAAGGGCACAAAGGATGCATGCTATGACTGCCTCTTGGGCATTGCTAGCTAATGCTTCACCAGACAATCTATCTAGAGTTGATATGTTGTCATCATTCCATGCTTTGAAATTTCATTAAGTGCTTGCCCTCCAAGCCCATGTCCATCCTCTTTTTGTTCACAAAGTGTTTGAGCTTGTCTCTGATTCTTAATCAATTAGTTTTGCTATATTATTTGTCTCACTCTGTTATTAAACTTTCCTCGGGTAGTCGCCTTCAGTTCCCACTGAAAATAAGCAATGTATTTCCTACTTACCATATGTTTTCCCACAGTGTAGGAGAATGGCAATAGGCATTCAATGGGAACTTTACTTTGAAAAATGGAATAAAGACGATGATGAATATAGTCATATTTGATTGATTTTTTATGATTTGTTTTCAACTTTGACTATTGCTGTAGAGTACTTTTATTGGTTTGCTTGTTATCTTTGGCTCTTCTAGAGAGTTTACATATGGTAAAAAGCTGTATTTTGCAAAACATGGAGAAGCCAATGATTGATTCGGGGCCTCATACATGCAAAGCATGCGCTCTACCTCTGAGCTACATCCCTTATGAGATGCTATTTTCTTATGCAGAAGTGATTGCAGCTTTACATTTCACTAGAGATTTACTACTTTTCAGTGTTATTAGGGACATCTTAGATGATGGAAGGATAACCATTATACAATGCTGGACTTCAAGGACTTCATGGTTTCCATAGCTGATGAGAATGCAAGTAGATGCCCAGTCCAATCATTGGAATGCTCTTAAAGTTCTCCATCAGAGACTGGTTTATCATCAGAATCCCCTACTTTTACTAATGAATGGTGTTGATATTGATCAAGTTTTGCTAACTAGAGGGCTTTCTTACATTCTGTTTGGTCATCAGTGTCAGAACTTAGTAGAAGGGCACAAAGGATGCATGCTATGACTGCCTCTTGGGCTAGCTAGCTAATGCTTCACCAGACAATCTATCTAGAGTTGATATGTTGTCATCATTCCATGCTTTGAAATTTCATTAAGTGCTTGCCCTCCAAGCCCATGTCCATCCTCTTTTTGTTCACAAAGTGTTTGAACTTGTCTCTCAATCTTAATCAATTAGTTTTGCTATATTATTTGTCTCGCTCTTTTATTAAACTTTGCTCGGGTAGTCGCCTTCAGTTCCCACTGAAAATAAAATATCTATTACCTACTTACAATATGTTTTCCCACAGTGTAGGAGAATGGCAATAGGCATTCAATGGGAACTTTACTTTCAAAATGGAATGAAGATGATGTTGAATATAATCATATTTGATTGATTTTTTATGATTTGTGTTCAACTTTGGCTTTTGCTGTAGAGTACTTTTATTGGTTTGCTTGTTATCTGTGGCTCTTCTAGAGAGTTTACATATTGTAAAAAGCTATATTTTGCAAAACATGGAGATGCCAGGGATTGAACCCGGGGCCTCATTCATGCAAAGCATGCACTTTACCACTGAGGTACATCCCTTGTGAGATGCTGTTTTCTTATGTACAAGTGATTGCAGCTTTACATTTCACTAGAGATTTACTACTTTTCAGTGTTATTAGGGATATCTTAGAAGATGGAAGTATAACCATTATACCATGCTTGACTTCAAGGACTTTATGGTTTTCATTTCTGATGAGAATGCAAGTAGATGCCCATTCCGAACATTGGAATGCTCTTAAAGTTCTCCATCAGAGACTGGTTTATCATCATAATCCCCTACTTTTACTAATGAATGGTGTGGATATTGATCAAGTTTTGCTAACTAGAGGGTTTTTTTACTTTCTGTTTGGTCATCAGTGTCAGAACTTAGTAGAAGGGCACAAAGGATGCATGCTATGACTGCCTCTTGGGCATTGCTAGCTAATGCTTCACCAGACAATCTATCTAGAGTTGATATGTTGTCATCATTCCATGCTTTGAAATTTCATTAAGTGCTTGCCCTCCAAGCCCATGTCCATCCTCTTTTTGTTCACAAAGTGTTTGAGCTTGTCTCTCATTCTTAATCAATTAGTTTTGCTATATTATTTGTCTCACTCTGTTATTAAACTTTCCTCGGGTAGTCGCCTTCAGTTCCCACTGAAAATAAGCAATCTATTTCCTACTTACCATATGTTTTCCCACAGTGTAGGAGAATGGCAATAGGCATTCAATGGGAACTTTACTTTGAAAAATGGAATAAAGACGATGATGAATATAGTCATATTTGATTGATTTTTTATGATTTGTTTTCAACTTTGACTATTGCTGTAGAGTACTTTTATTGGTTTGCTTGTTATCTTTGGCTCTTCTAGAGAGTTTACATATGGTAAAAAGCTGTATTTTGCAAAACATGGAGAAGCCAATGATTGATTCGGGGCCTCATACATGCAAAGCATGCGCTCTACCTCTGAGCTACATCCCTTATGAGATGCTATTTTCTTATGCAGAAGTGATTGCAGCTTTACATTTCACTAGAGATTTACTACTTTTCAGTGTTATTAGGGACATCTTAGATGATGGAAGGATAACCATTATACAATGCTGGACTTCAAGGACTTCATGGTTTCCATAGCTGATGAGAATGCAAGTAGATGCCCAGTCCAATCATTGGAATGCTCTTAAAGTTCTCCATCAGAGACTGGTTTATCATCAGAATCCCCTACTTTTACTAATGAATGGTGTTGATATTGATCAAGTTTTGCTAACTAGAGGGCTTTCTTACATTCTGTTTGGTCATCAGTGTCAGAACTTAGTAGAAGGGCACAAAGGATGCATGCTATGACTGCCTCTTGGGCTAGCTAGCTAATGCTTCACCAGACAATCTATCTAGAGTTGATATGTTGTCATCATTCCATGCTTTGAAATTTCATTAAGTGCTTGCCCTCCAAGCCCATGTCCATCCTCTTTTTGTTCACAAAGTGTTTGAACTTGTCTCTCAATCTTAATCAATTAGTTTTGCTATATTATTTGTCTCGCTCTTTTATTAAACTTTGCTCGGGTAGTCGCCTTCAGTTCCCACTGAAAATAAAATATCTATTTCCTACTTACAATATGTTTTCCCACAGTGTAGGAGAATGGCAATAGGCATTCAATGGGAACTTTACTTTGAAAAATGGAATGAAGATGATGTTGAATATAATCATATTTGATTGATTTTTTATGATTTGTGTTCAACTTTGGCTTTTCCTGTAGAGTACTTTTATTGGTTTGCTTGTTATCTGTGGCTCTTCTAGAGAGTTTACATATTGTAAAAAGCTGTATTTTGCAAAACATTGAGATGCCAGGGATTGAACCCGGGGCATCATTCATGCAAAGCATGCACTCTACCACTGAGGTACATCCCTTGTGAGATGCTGTTTTCTTATGTACAAGTGATTGCAGCTTTACATTTCACTAGAGATTTACTACTTTTCAGTGTTATTAGGGATATCTTAGAAGATGGAAGTATAACCATTATACCATGCTTGACTTCAAGGACTTTATGGTTTTCATTTCTGATGAGAATGCAAGTAGATGCCCATTCCGAACATTGGAATGCTCTTAAAGTTCTCCATCAGAGACTGGTTTATCATCATAATCCCCTACTTTTACTAATGAATGGTGTGGATATTGATCAAGTTTTGCTAACTAGAGGGTTTTTTTACTTTCTGTTTGGTCATCAGTGTCAGAACTTAGTAGAAGGGCACAAAGGATGCATGCTATGACTGCCTCTTGGGCATTGCTAGCTAATGCTTCACCAGACAATCTATCTAGAGTTGATATGTTGTCATCATTCCATGCTTTGAAATTTCATTAAGTGCTTGCCCTCCAAGCCCATGTCCATCCTCTTTTTGTTCACAAAGTGTTTGAGCTTGTCTCTCATTCTTAATCAATTAGTTTTGCTATATTATTTGTCTCACTCTGTTATTAAACTTTCCTCGGGTAGTCGCCTTCAGTTCCCACTGAAAATAAGCAATCTATTTCCTACTTACCATATGTTTTCCCACAGTGTAGGAGAATGGCAATAGGCATTCAATGGGAACTTTACTTTGAAAAATGGAATAAAGACGATGATGAATATAGTCATATTTGATTGATTTTTTATGATTTGTTTTCAACTTTGACTATTGCTGTAGAGTACTTTTATTGGTTTGCTTGTTATCTTTGGCTCTTCTAGAGAGTTTACATATGGTAAAAAGCTGTATTTTGCAAAACATGGAGAAGCCAATGATTGATTCGGGGCCTCATACATGCAAAGCATGCGCTCTACCTCTGAGCTACATCCCTTAAGAGATGCTATTTTCTTATGCAGAAGTGATTGCAGCTATACATTTCACTAGAGATTTACTACTTTTCAGTGTTATTAGGGACATCTTAGACGATGGAAGGATAACCATTATACAATGCTGGACTTCAAGGACTTCATGGTTTCCATAGCTGATGAGAATGCAAGTAGATGCCCAGTCCAATCATTGGAATGCTCTTAAAGTTCTCCATCAGAGACTGGTTTATCATCAGAATCCCCTACTTTTACTAATGAATGGTGTTGATATTGATCAAGTTTTGCTAACTAGAGGGCTTTCTTACATTCTGTTTGGTCATCAGTGTCAGAACTTAGTAGAAGGGCACAAAGGATGCATGCTATGACAGCCTCTTGGGCTAGCTAGCTAATGCTTCACCAGACAATCTATCTAGAGTTATTATGTTGTCATCATTCCATGCTTCGAAGTTTCATTAAGTGCTTGCCCTCCAAGCCCATGTCCATCCTCTTTTTGTTCACAAAGTGTTTGAACTTGTCTCTCAATCTTAATCAATTAGTTTTGCTATATTATTTGTCTCGCTCTTTTATTAAACTTTGCTCGGGTAGTCGCCTTCAGTTCCCACTGAAAATAAAAAATCTATTTCCTACTTACCATATGTTTTCCCACAGTGTAGGAGAATGGCAATAGGCATTCAATGGGAACTTTACTTTGAAAAATGGAATGAAGATGATGTTTAATATAATCATATTTGATTGATTTTTTAATATTTGTGTTCATCTTTGGCTATTACCGTAGAGTACTTTTATTGGTTTGCTTGTTATCTGTGGCTCTTCTAGAGAGTTTACATATTGTAAAAAGCTGTGTTTTGCTAAACATGGAGATGGCAGGGATTGAACCCAGGGCCTCATGCATGCAAAGCATGCACTCTACCACTGAGCTACATCCCTTATGAGATGCTGTTTTTTTATGCACAAGTGATTGCAGCTTTACATTTCACTAGAGATTTACTACTTTTCAGTGTTATTAGCGATATCTTAGAAGATGGAAGTATAACCATTATACCATGCTTGACTTCAAGGACTTTATGGTTTTCATGGCTGATGAGAATGCAAGTAGATGCCCATTCCGAACATTGGAATGCTCTTAAAGTTCTCCATCAGAGAATGGTTTATCTTCATAATCCCCTACTTTTACTAATGAATGGTGTGGATATTAAACAAGTTTTCCTAACTAGAGGGCTTTCTTACATTCTGTTTGGTCATCAGTGTCAGAACTTAGTAGAAGGGCACAAAGGATGCATGCTATGACTGCCTCTTGGGCATTGCTATCTAATGCTTCACCTGACAATATATCTAGAGTTGATATGTTGTCATCATTCCATGCTTTGAAATTTCATTAAGTGCTTGCCCTCCAAGCCCATGTCCATCCTCTTTTTGTTCACAAAGTGTTTGAACTTGTCTCTCAATCTTAATCATTTAGTTTTGCTATATTATTTATCTCGCTCTTTTATTAAACTTTGCTCGGGTAGTCGCCTTCAGTTCCCACTGAAAATAAAATATCTATTTCCTACTTACCATATGTTTTCCTTCAGTGTAGGAGAATGGCAATAGTCATTCAATGGGAACTTTACTTTGAAGAATGGAATGAAGACGATGTTGAATATAATCATATTTGATTGATTTTTTATCATTTGTGTTCAACTTTGGCTGTTGCTGTAGAGTACTTTTATTGGTTTGCTTGTTATCTGTGGCTCTTCTAGAGAGTTTACATATCGTAAAAAGCTGTATTTTGCAAAACATGGAGATGCCAGGGATTGAACCCGGGGCCTCATTCATGCAAAGCATGCACTCTACCACTGAGGTACATCCCTTATGAGATGCTTTTTTTATGCACAAGTGATTGCAGCTTTACATTTCGCTAGAGATTTACTACTTTTCAGTGTTATTAGGGATATCTTAGAAGATGGAAGTATAACCATTTTACCATGCTTGACTTCAAGGACTTTATGGTTTTCATGGCTGATGAGAATGCAAGTAGATGCCCATTCCGAACATTGGAATGCTCTTAAAGTTCTCCATCAGAGACTGGTTTATCATCATAGTCCCCTACCTTTACTAATGAATGGTGTGGATATTAATCAAGTTTTCCTAACTAGAGGGCTTTCTTACATACTGTTTGGTCATCAGTGTCAGAACTTAGTAGAAGGGCACAAAGGATGCATGCTATATTTGCCTCTTGGGTATTGCAAGCTAATGCTTCACCAGATATTCTATCTAAAGTTGATATGTTGTCATCATTCCATGCTTTGAAATTTCATTAAGTGCTTCCCCTCCAAGCCCATGTCCATCCTCTATTTGTTCACAAAGTGTTTGAACTTGTCTCTCAATCTTAATCAATTAGTTTTGCTATATTATTTGTCTCGCTCTTTTATTAAACTTTGCTCGGGTAGTCACGTTCAATTCCCACTGAAAAAAAAAAATCTGTTTCCTACTTACCATATGTTTTCCCACAGTGTAGGAGAATGGCAATAGGCATTCAATGGGAACTTTACTTTGAAAAATGGAATGAAGACGATGATGAATATAATCATATTTGATTTATTTTTTATGATTTGTATTCAACTTTGACTATTGCTGTAGAGTACTTTTATTGGTTTGCTTGTTATCTTTGGCTCTTCTAGAGAGTTTACATATGGTAAAAACCTGTATTTTGCAAAAGAAGGAGATGCCAGAGATTGAACCCGGGGCCTCATACATGCAAAGCATGCACTCTACGACTGAGCTACATCCCTTATGAGTTGCTATTTTCTTATACACATGTAATTGCAGCTTTACATTTCACTAGAGATTTACTACTTTTCAGTGTTATTAGTGACATCTTAGAGGATGGAAGTATAACCAGTATACCATGCTTGACTTCAAAGACTTTATGGTTTTCATGGCTGATGAGAATGCAAGGAGATGCCAATTCTGAACATTGGAATGCTCTTAAAGTTTTCCATCAGAGACTGGTTTATCATCAGAATACCCTACTTTTTCTAATGAATGGAGTTGATATTGATCAAGTTTTGCTAACTAGAGGGCTTTCTTACATTCTGTTTGGTCATCAGTGTCAGAACTTAGTAGAAGGGCACAAAGAATGCATGCTATGACTGCCTCTTGGGATAGCTAGCTAATGCTTCACCAGACAATCTATCTAGAGTTGATATGTTGTCATCATTCCATGCTTTGAAATTTCATTAAGTGCTTGCCCTCCAAGCCCATGTCCATCCTCTTTTTGTTCACAAAGTGTTTGAACTTGTCTCTCAATCATAATCATTTAGTTTTGCTATATTATTTGTCTCACTCTGTTATTAAACTTTCCTCGGGTAGTCGCCTTCAGTTCCCACTGAAAATAAGCAATCTATTTCCTACTTACCATATGTTTTCCCACAGTGTAGGAGAATGGCAATAGGCATTCAATGGGAACTTTACTTTGAAAAATGGAATAAAGACGATGATGAATATAGTCATATTTGATTGATTTTTTATGATTTGTTTTCAACTTTGACTATTGCTGTAGAGTACTTTTATTGGTTTGCTTGTTATCTTTGGCTCTTCTAGAGAGTTTACATATGGTAAAAAGCTGTATTTTGCAAAACATGGAGAAGCCAATGATTGATTCGGGGCCTCATACATGCAAAGCATGCACTCTACCACTGAGCTACATCCCTTATGAGATACTTTCTTTTATGCACAATCTATTTCCTACTTACCATATGTTTTCCCACAGTGTAGGAGAATGTAGGAGAATGGCAATAGGCATTCAATGGGAACTTTACTTTGAAAAATGGAATGAAGATGATGTTTAATATAATCATATTTGATTGATTTTTTAATATTTGTGTTCGTCTTTGGCTATTACCGTAGAGTACTTTTATTGGTTTGCTTGTTATCTGTGGCTCTTCTAGAGAGTTTACATATTGTAAAAAGCTGTGTTTTGCAAAACATGGAGATGGCAGGGATTGAACCCAGGGCCTCATGCATGCAAAGCATGCACTCTACCACTGAGCTACATCCCTTATGAGATGCTGTTTTTTTATGCACAAGTGATTGCAGCTTTACATTTCACTAGAGATTTACTACTTTTCAGTGTTATTAGCGATATCTTAGAAGATGGAAGTATAACCATTATACCATGCTTGACTTCAAGGACTTTATGGTTTTCATGGCTGATGAGAATGCAAGTAGATGCCCATTCCGAACATTGGAATGCTCTTAAAGTTCTCCATCAGAGAATGGTTTATCTTCATAATCCCCTACTTTTACTAATGAATGGTGTGGATATTAATCAAGTTTTCCTAACTAGAGGGCTTTCTTACATTCTGTTTGGTCATCAGTGTCAGAACTTAGTAGAAGGGCACAAAGGATGCATGCTATGACTGCCTCTTGGGCATTGCTATCTAATGCTTCACCTGACAATATATCTAGAGTTGATATGTTGTCATCATTCCATGCTTTGAAATTTCATTAAGTGCTTGCCCTCCAAGCCCATGTCCATCCTCTTTTTGTTCACAAAGTGTTTGACCTTGTCTCTCAATCTTAATCAATTAGTTTTGCTATATTATTTATCTCGCTCTTTTATTAAACTTTGCTCAGGTAGTCGCCTTCAGTTCCCACTGAAAATAAACAATCTATTTCCTACTTACCATATGTTTTCCTTCAGTGTAGGAGAATGGCAATAGGCATTCAATGGGAACTTTACTTTGAAAAATGGAATGAAGACGATGTTGAATATAATCATATTTGGTTGATTTTTTATGATTTGTGTTCAACTTTGGCTAATGCTGTAGAGTACTTTTATTGGTTTGCTTGTTATCTGTGATTTTTCTAGAGAGTTTACATATTGTAAAAAGCTGTGTTTTGCAAAACATGGAGATGCCAGGGCCTCATACATGCAAAGCATGCACTCTACCACTGAGCTACATCCCTTATGAGATACTTTCTTTTATGCACAAGTGATTGCAGCTTTACATTTCGCAAGAGATTTACTACTTTTCAGTGTTATTAGGGATATCTTAGAAGATGGAAGTATAACCATTTTACCATGCTTGACTTCGAGGACTTTATGATTTTCATGGCTGATGAGAATGCAAGTAGATGCCCATTCCGAACATTGGAATGCTCTTAAAGTTCTCCATCAGAGACAGGTTTATCATCATAGTCCCCTACCTTTACTAATGAATGGTGTGGATATTAACCAAGTTTTCCTAACTAGAGGGCTTTCTTACATACTGTTTGGTCATCAGTGTCAGAACTTAGTAGAAGGGCACAAAGGATGCATGCTATATTTGCCTCTTGGGTATTGCAAGCTAATGCTTCACCAGATATTCTATCTAAAGTTGATATGTTGTCATCATTCCATGCTTTGAAATTTCATTAAGTGCTTCCCCTCCAAGCCCATGTCCATCCTCTTTTTGTTCACAAAGTGTTTGAACTTGTCTCTCAATCTTAATCAATTAGTTTTGCTATATTATTTGTCTCGCTCTTGTATTAAACTTTGCTCGGGTAGTCGCGTTCAATTCCCACTGAAAAAAAAAAATCTGTTTCCTACTTACCATATGTTTTCCCACAGTGTAGGAGAATGGCAATATGCATTCAATGGGAACTTTACTTTGAAAAATGGAATGAAGACGATGATGAATATAATCATATTTGATTTATTTTTTAAGATTTGTATTCAACTTTGACTATTGCTGTAGAGTACTTTTATTGGTTTGCTTGTTATCTTTGGCTCTTCGAGAGAGTTTACATATGGTAAAAACCTGTATTTTGCAAAAGATGGAGATGCCAGGGATTGAACCCGGGGCCTAATACATGCAAAGCATGCACTCTACGACTGAGCTACATCCCTTATGACATGATATTTTCTTATACACAAGTGATTGCAGCTTTACATTTCACTAGAGATTTACTTCTTTTCAGTGTTATTAGGGACATCTTAGAGGATGAAAGTATAACCAGTATACCATGCTTGACATCAAAGACTTTATGGTTTTCATGGCTGATGAGGATGCAAGGAGATGCCAATTCTGAACATTGGAATGCTCTTAAAGTTCTCCATCAGAGACTGGTTTATCATCAGAATACCCTACTTTTTCTAATGAATGGTGTTGATATTGATCAAGTTTTGCTAACTAGAGGGCTTTCTTATATTCAGTATGGTCATCAGTGTCAGAACTTAGTAGAAGGGCACAAAGGATGCATGCTATGACTGCCTCTTGGGCTAGCTAGCTAATGTTTCACCAGACAATCTATCTAGAGTTGATATGTTGTCATCATTCCATGCTTTGAACTTTCATTAAGTGCTTGCCCTCCAAGCCCATGTCCATCCTCTTTTTGTTCACAAAGTGTTTAAACTTGTCTCTCAATCTTAATCATTTAGTTTTGCTATATTATTTATCTCGCTCTATTATTAAACTTTGCTCGGGTAGTCGCCTTCAGTTCCCACTGAAAATAAACAATCTATTTCCTACTTACCATATGTTTTCCTTCAGTGTAGGAGAATGGCAATAGGCATTCAATGGGAACTTTACTTTGAAGAAAGGAATGAAGACGATGTTGAATATAATCATATTTGATTGATTTTTTATGATTTGTGTTCAACTTTGGCTATTGCTGTAGAGTTCTTTTATTGGTTTGCTTGTTATCTGTGGCTCTTCTAGAGAGTTTACATATTGTAAAAAGCTGTATTTTGCAAAACATGGAGATGCCAGGGATTGAACCCGGGGCCTCATTCATGCAAAGCATGCACTCTACCACTGAGGTACATCCCTTATGAGATACTATTGTCTTATGTACAAGTGATTGCAGCTTTACATTTCACTAGAGATTTACTACTTTTCAGTGTTTTTAGGGATATCTTAGAAGATGGAAGTATAACAATTATACCATGCTTGACTTCAAGGACTTTATGGTTTTCATTTCTGATGAGAATGCAAGTAGATGCCCATTCCGAACATTGGAATGCTCTTAAAATTCTCCATCAGAGACTGGTTTATCATCAGAATCCCCTACTTTTACTAATGAATGGTGTGGATATTGATCAAGTTTTGCTAACTAGAGGGCTTTTTTACATTCTGTTTGGTCATCAGTGTCAGAACTTAGTAGAAGGGCACAAAGGATGCATGCTATATTTGCCTCGTGGGTATTGCAAGCTAATGCTTCACCAGATAATCTATCTAAAGTTGATATGTTGTCATCAATCCATGCTTTGAAATTTCATTTAGTGCTTCCCCTCCAAGCCCATGTCCATCCTCTTTTTGTTCACAAAGTGTTTGAACTTGTCTCTCAATCTTAATCAATTAGTTTTGCTATATTATTTGTCTCGCTCTTTTATTAAACTTTGCTCGGGTAGTCGCGTTCAATTCCAACTGAAAAAAAAAAATCTGTTTCCTACTTACCATATGTTTTCCCACAGTGTAGGAGAATGGCAATAGGCATTCAATGGGAACTTTACTTTGAAAAATGGAATGAAGACGATGATGAATATAATCATATTTGATTTATTTTTTAAGATTTGTATTCAACTTTGACTATTGCTGTAGAGTACTTTTATTGGTTTGCTTGTTATCTTTGGCTCTTCTAGAGAGTTTACATATGGTAAAAACCTGTATTTTGCAAAAAGATGGAGATGCCAGGGATTGAACCCGGGGCCTAATACATGCAAAGCATGCACTCTACGACTGAGCTGCATCCCTTATGAGATGCTATTTTCTTATACACAAGTGATTGCAGCTTTACATTTCACTAGAGATTTACTACTTTTCAGTGTTATTAGGGACATCTTAGAGGATGGAAGTATAACCAGTATACCATGCTTGACTTCAAAGACTTTATGGTTTTCATGGCTGATGAGAATGCAAGGAGATGCCAATTCTGAACATTGGAATGCTCTTAAAGTTCTCCATCAGAGACTGGTTTATCATCAGAATACCCTACTTTTTCTAATGAATGGTGTTGATATTGATCAAGTTTTGCTAACTAGAGGGCTTTCTTATATTCTGTTTGGTCATCAGTGTCAGAACTTAGTAGAAGGGCACAAAGGATGCATGCAATTTCTGCCTCTTGGGCTAGCTAGCTTATGCTTCACCAGACAATCTATCTAGAGTTGATATGTTGTCATCATTCCATGCTTTGAAATTTCATTAAGTGCTTGCCCTCCAAGCCCATGTCCATCCTCTTTTTGTTCACAAAGTGTTTGAACTTGTCTCTCAATCTTAATCATTTAGTTTTGCTATATTATTTATCTCGCTCTTTTATTAAACTTTGCTCGGGTAGTCGCCTTCAGTTCCCACTGAAAATAAAATATCTATTTCCTACTTACCATATGTTTTCCTTCAGTGTAGGAGAATGGCAATAGGCATTCAATGGGAACTTTACTTTGAAGAATGGAATGAAGACGATGTTGAATATAATCATATTTGATTGATTTTTTATCATTTGTGTTCAACTTTGGCTGTTGCTGTAGAGTACTTTTATTGGTTTGCTTGTTATCTGTGGCTCTTCTAGAGAGTTTACATATCGTAAAAAGCTGTATTTTGCAAAACATGGAGATGCCAGGGATTGAACCCGGGGCCTCATTCATGCAAAGCATGCACTCTACCACTGAGGTACATCCCTTATGAGATGCTTTTTTTATGCACAAGTGATTGCAGCTTTACATTTCGCTAGAGATTTACTACTTTTCAGTGTTATTAGGGATATCTTAGAAGATGGAAGTATAACCATTTTACCATGCTTGACTTCAAGGACTTTATGGTTTTCATGGCTGATGAGAATGCAAATAGATGCCCATTCCGAACATTGGAATGCTCTTAAAGTTCTCCATCAGAGACTGGTTTATCATCATAGTCCCCTACCTTTACTAATGAATGGTGTGGATATTAATCAAGTTTTCCTAACTAGAGGGCTTTCTTACATACTGTTTGGTCATCAGTGTCAGAACTTAGTAGAAGGGCACAAAGGATGCATGCTATATTTGCCTCTTGGGTATTGCAAGCTAATGCTTCACCAGATATTCTATCTAAAGTTGATATGTTGTCATCATTCCATGCTTTGAAATTTCATTAAGTGCTTCCCCTCCAAGCCCATGTCCATCCTCTATTTGTTCACAAAGTGTTTGAACTTGTCTCTCAATCTTAATCAATTAGTTTTGCTATATTATTTGTCTCGCTCTTTTATTAAACTTTGCTCGGGTAGTCACGTTCAATTCCCACTGAAAATAAAAAATCTGTTTCCTACTTACCATATGTTTTCCCACAGTGTAGGAGAATGGCAATAGGCATTCAATGGGAACATTACTTTGAAAAATGGAATGAAGACGATGATGAATATAATCATATTTGATTTATTTTTTATGATTTGTATTCAACTTTGACTATTGCTGTAGAGTACTTTTATTGGTTTGCTTGTTATCTTTGGCTCTTCTAGAGAGTTTACATATGGTAAAAACCTGTATTTTGCAAAAGAAGGAGATGCCAGAGATTGAACCCGGGGCCTCATACATGCAAAGCATGCACTCTACGACTGAGCTACATCCCTTATGAGTTGCTATTTTCTTATACACATGTAATTGCAGCTTTACATTTCACTAGATGTCCCTAATAACTACTTTTCAGTGTTATTAGGGACATCTTAGAGGATGGAAGTATAACCAGTATACCATGCTTGAATTCAAAGACTTTATGGTTTTCATGGCTGATGAGAATGCAAGGAGATGCCAATTCTGAACATTGGAATGCTCTTAAAGTTCTCCATCAGAGACTGGTTTATCATCAGAATACCCTACTTTTTCTAATGAATGGAGTTGATATTGATCAAGTTTTGCTAACTAGAGGGCTTTCTTACATTCTGTTTGGTCATCAGTGTCAGAACTTAGTAGAAGGGCACAAAGAATGCATGCTATGACTGCCTCTTGGGATAGCTAGCTAATGCTTCACCAGACAATCTATCTAGAGTTGATATGTTGTCATCATTCCATGCTTTGAAATTTCATTAAGTGCTTGCCCTCCAAGCCCATGTCCATCCTCTTTTTGTTCACAAAGTGTTTGAACTTGTCTCTCAATCATAATCATTTAGTTTTGCTATATTATTTGTCTCACTCTGTTATTAAACTTTCCTCGGGTAGTCGCCTTCAGTTCCCACTGAAAATAAGCAATCTATTTCCTACTTACCATATGTTTTCCCACAGTGTAGGAGAATGGCAATAGGCATTCAATGGGAACTTTACTTTGAAAAATGGAATAAAGACGATGATGAATATAGTCATATTTGATTGATTTTTTATGATTTGTTTTCAACTTTGACTATTGCTGTAGAGTACTTTTATTGGTTTGCTTGTTATCTTTGGCTCTTCTAGAGAGTTTACATATGGTAAAAAGCTGTATTTTGCAAAACATGGAGAAGCCAATGATTGATTCGGGGCCTCATACATGCAAAGCATGCACTCTACCACTGAGCTACATCCCTTATGAGATACTTTCTTTTATGCACAATCTATTTCCTACTTACCATATGTTTTCCCACAGTGTAGGAGAATGTAGGAGAATGGCAATAGGCATTCAATGGGAACTTTACTTTGAAAAATGGAATGAAGATGATGTTTAATATAATCATATTTGATTGATTTTTTAATATTTGTGTTCGTCTTTGGCTATTACCGTAGAGTACTTTTATTGGTTTGCTTGTTATCTGTGGCTCTTCTAGAGAGTTTACATATTGTAAAAAGCTGTGTTTTGCAAAACATGGAGATGGCAGGGATTGAACCCAGGGCCTCATGCATGCAAAGCATGCACTCTACCACTGAGCTACATCCCTTATGAGATGCTGTTTTTTTATGCACAAGTGATTGCAGCTTTACATTTCACTAGAGATTTACTACTTTTCAGTGTTATTAGGGACATCTTAGAGGATGGAAGTATAACCATTATACCATGCTTGACTTCAAGGACTTTATGGTTTTCATGGCTGATGAGAATGCAAGTAGATGCCCATTCCGAACATTGGAATGCTCTTAAAGTTCTCCATCAGAGAATGGTTTATCTTCATAATCCCCTACTTTTACTAATGAATGGTGTGGATATTAATCAAGTTTTCCTAACTAGAGGGCTTTCTTACATTCTGTTTGGTCATCAGTGTCAGAACTTAGTAGAAGGGCACAAAGAATGCATGCTATGACTGCCTCTTGGGCATTGCTATCTAATGCTTCACCTGACAATATATCTAGAGTTGATATGTTGTCATCATTCCATGCTTTGAAATTTCATTAAGTGCTTGCCCTCCAAGCCCATGTCCATCCTCTTTTTGTTCACAAAGTGTTTGACCTTGTCTCTCAATCTTAATCAATTAGTTTTGCTATATTATTTATCTCGCTCTTTTATTAAACTTTGCTCAGGTAGTCGCCTTTAGTTCCCACTGAAAATAAACAATCTATTTCCTACTTACCATATGTTTTCCTTCAGTGTAGGAGAATGGCAATAGGCATTCAATGGGAACTTTACTTTGAAAAATGGAATGAAGACGATGTTGAATATAATCATATTTGATTGATTTTTTATGATTTGTGTTCAACTTTGGCTATTGCTGTAGAGTACTTTTATTGGTTTGCTTGTTATCTGTGATTTTTCTAGAGAGTTTACATATTGTAAAAAGCTGTGTTTTGCAAAACATGGAGATGCCAGGGATTGAACCCAGGGCCTCATACATGTAAAGCATGCACTCTACCACTGAGCTACATCCCTTATGAGATACTTTCTTTTATGCACAAGTGATTACAGCTTTACATTTCGCAAGAGATTTACTACTTTTCTGTGTTATTAGGGATATCTTAGAAGATGGAAGTATAACCATTTTACCATGCTTGACTTCGAGGACTTTATGGATTTCATGGCTGATGAGAATGCAAGTAGATGCCCATTCCGAACATTGGAATGCTCTTAAAGTTCTCCATCAGAGACATGTTTATCATCATAGTCCCCTACCTTTACTAATGAATGGTGTGGATATTAACCAAGTTTTCCTAACTAGAGGGCTTTCTTACATACTGTTTGGACATGAGTGTCAGAACTTAGTAGAAGGG
This sequence comes from Taudactylus pleione, assembly GCA_031769625.1. Lineage (NCBI taxonomy): Eukaryota > Metazoa > Chordata > Amphibia > Anura > Myobatrachidae > Taudactylus > Taudactylus pleione. The sequence continues at coordinate 1,105,266 of JAUIMM010000069.1, forward strand.
CACAAAGTATGCATGCTATATTTGCCTCTTGGGTATTGCAAGCTAATGCTTCACCAGATAATCTATCTAAAGTTGATATGTTGTCATCATTCCATGCTTTGAAATTTCATTGAGTGCTTCCCCTCCAAGCCCATGTCCATCCTCTTTTTGTTCACAAAGTCTTTGAACTTGTCTCTCAATCTTAATCAATTAGTTTTGCTATATTATTTGTCTCGCTCTTTTATAAAACTTTGCTCGGGTAGTCGCGTTCAATTCCCACTGAAAAAAAAAATCTGTTTCCTACTTACCATATGTTTTATCACAGTGTAGGAGAATGGCAATAGGCATTCAATGGGAACTTTACTTTGAAAAATGGAATGAAGACGATGATGAATATAATCATATTTGATTTATTTTTTAAGATTTGTATTCAACTTTGACTATTGCTGTAGAGTACTTTTATTGGTTTGCTTGTTATCTTTGGCTCTTCTAGAGAGTTTACATATGGTAAAAACCTGTATTTTGCAAAAGATGGAGATGCCAGGGATTGAACCCGGTGCCTAATACATGCAAAGCATGCACTCTACGACTGAGCTACATCCCTTATGACATCCTATTTTCTTATACACAAGTGATTGCAGCTTTACATTTCACTAGAGATTTACTTCTTTTCAGTGTTATTAGGGACATCTTAGAGGATGGAAGTATAACCAGTATACCATGCTTGACTTCAAAGACTTTATGGTTTTCATGGCTGATGAGGATGCAAGGAGATGCCAATTCTGAACATTGGAATGCTCTTAAAGTTCTCCATCAGAGACTGGTTTATCATCAGAATACCCTACTTTTTCTAATGAATGGTGTTGATATTGATCAAGTTTTGCTAACTAGAGGGATTTCTTATATTCTGTTTGGTCATCAGTGTCAGAACTTAGTAGAAGGGCACAAAGGATGCATGCTATGACTGCCTCTTGGGCTAGCTAGCTAATGTTTCACCAGACAATCTATCTAGAGTTGATATGTTGTCATCATTCCATGCTTTGAAATTTCATTAAGTGCTTGCCCTCCAAGCCCATGTCCATCCTCTTTTTGTTCACAAAGTGTTTGAACTTGTCTCTCAATCTTAATCATTTAGTTTTGCTATATTATTTATCTCGCTCTATTATTAAACTTTGCTCGGGTAGTCGCCTTCAGTTCCCACTGAAAATAAACAATCTATTTCCTACTTACCATATGTTTTCCCTCAGTGTAGGAGAATGGCAATAGGCATTCAATGGGAACTTTACTTTGAAAAATGGAATGAAGACGATGTTGAATATAATCATAGTTGATTGATTTTTTATGATTTGTGTTCAACTTTGGCTATTGCTGTAGAGTACTTTTATTGGTTTGCTTGTTATCTGTGATTCTTCTAGAGAGTTTACATATTGTAAAAAGCTGTGTTTTGCAAAACATGGAGATGCCAGGGATTGAACCCATGTCCATCCTCTTTTTGTTCACAAAGTGTTTGAACTTGTCTCTCAATCTTAATCAATTAGTTTTGCTATATTATTTGTCTCGCTCTTTTATAAAACTTTGCTCGGGTAGTCGCGTTCAATTCCCACTGAAAAAAAAAAATCTATTTCATACTTACCATATGTTTTCCCACAGTGTAGGAGAATGGCAATAGGCATTCAATGGGAACTTTACTTTGAAAAATGGAATGAAGACGATGATGAATATAATCATATTTGATTTATTTTTTAAGATTTGTATTCAACTTTGACTATTGCTGTAGAGTACTTTTATTGGTTTGCTTGTTATCTTTGGCTCTTCTAGAGAGTTTACATATGGTAAAAACCTGTATTTTGCAAAAGATGGAGATGCCAGGGATTGAACCCGGGGCCTAATACATGCAAAGCATGCACTCTACGACTGAGCTACATCCCTTATGACATGCTATTTTCTTATACACAAGTGATTGCAGCTTTACATTTCACTAGAGATTTACTTCTTTTCAGTGTTATTAGGGACATCTTAGAGGATGGAAGTATAACCAGTATACCATGCTTGACTTCAAAGACTTTATGGTTTTCATGGCTGATGAGGATGCAAGGAGATGCCAATTCTGAACAATGGAATGCTCTTAAAGTTCTCCATCAGAGACTGGTTTATCATCAGAATACCCTACTTTTTCTAATGAATGGTGTTGATATTGATCAAGTTTTGCTAACTAGAGGGCTTTCTTATATTCTGTTTGGTCATCAGTGTCAGAACTTAGTAGAAGGGCACAAAGGATGCATGCTATGACTGCCTCTTGGGCTAGCTAGCTAATGTTTCACCAGACAATCTATCTAGAGATGATATGTTGTCATCATTCCATGCTTTGAAATTTCATTAAGTGCTTGCCCTCCAAGCCCATGTCCATCCTCTTTTGTTCACAAAGTGTTTGAACTTGTCTCTCAATCTTAATCATTTAGTTTTGCTATATTATTTATCTCGCTCTATTATTAAACTTTGCTTGGGTAGTCGCCTTCAGTTCCCACTGAAAATAAACAATCTATTTCCTACTTACCATATGTTTTCCTTCAGTGTAGGAGAATGGCAATAGGCATTCAATGGGAACTTTACTTTGAAGAAAGGAATGAAGACGATGTTGAATATAATCATATTTGATTGATTTTTTATGATTTGTGTTCAACTTTGGCTATTGCTGTAGAGTTCTTTTATTGGTTTGCTTGTTATCTGTGGCTCTTCTAGAGAGTTTACATAACGTAAAAAGCTGTATTTTGCAAAACATGGAGATGCCAGGGATTGAACCCGGGGCCTCATTCATGCAAAGCATGCACTCTACCACTGAGGTACATCCCTTATGAGATACTATTTTCTTATGTACAAGTGATTGCAGCTTTACATTTCACTAGAGATTTACTACTTTTCAGTGTTATTAGGGATATCTTAGAAGATGGAAGTATAACCATTATACTATGCTTGACTTCAAGGACTTTATGGTTTTCATTTCTGATGAGAATGCAAGTAGATGCCCATTCCGAACATTGGAATGCTCTTAAAGTTCTCCATCAGAGACTGGTTTATCATCATAGTCCCCTACCTTTACTAATGAATGGTGTGGATATTAACCAAGTTTTCCTAACTAGAGGGCTTTCTTACATACTGTTTGGTCATCAGTGTCAGAACTTAGTAGAAGGGCACAAAGGATGCATGCTATATTTGCCTCTTGGGTATTGCAAGCTAATGCTTCACCAGAAATTCTATCTAAAGTTGATATGTTGTCATCATTCCATGCTTTGAAATTTCATTAAGTGCTTCCCCTCCAAGCCCATGTCCATCCTCTTTTTGTTCACAAAGTGTTTGAACTTGTCTCTCAATCTTAATCAATTAGATTTGCTATATTATTTGTCTCGCTCTTTTATAAAACTTTGCTCGGGTAGTCGCGTTCAATTCCCACTGAAAAAAAAAAATCTGTTTCCTACTTACCATATGTTTTCCCACAGTGTAGGAGAATGGCAATAGGCATTCAATGGGAACTTTACTTTGAAAAATGGAATGAAGACGATGATGAATATAATCATATTTGATTTATTTTTTAAGATTTGTATTCAACTTTGACTATTGCTGTAGAGTACTTTTATTGGTGTGCTTGTTATCTTTGGCTCTTCTAGAGAGTTTACATATGGTAAAAACCTGTATTTTGCAAAAGATGGAGATGCCAGGGATTGAACCCGGTGCCTAATACATGCAAAGCATGCACTCTACGACTGAGCTACATCCCTTATGACATGCTATTTTCTTATACACAAGTGATTGCAGCTTTACATTTCACTAGAGATTTACTTCTTTTCAGTGTTATTAGGGACATCTTAGAGGATGGAAGTATAACCAGTATACCATGCTTGACTTCAAAGACTTTATGGTTTTCATGGCTGATGAGGATGCAAGGAGATGCCAATTCTGAACAATGGAATGCTCTTAAAGTTCTCCATCAGAGACTGGTTTATCATCAGAATACCCTACTTTTTCTAATGAATGGTGTTGATATTGATCAAGTTTTGCTAACTAGAGGGATTTCTTATATTCTGTTTGGTCATCAGTGTCAGAACTTAGTAGAAGGGCACAAAGGATGCATGCTATGACTGCCTCTTGGGCTAGCTAGCTAATGTTTCACCAGACAATCTATCTAGAGTTGATATGTTGTCATCATTCCATGCTTTGAAATTTCATTAAGTGCTTGCCCTCCAAGCCCATGTCCATCCTCTTTTTGTTCACAAAGTGTTTGAACTTGTCTCTCAGTCTTAATCATTTAGTTTTGCTATATTATTTATCTCGCTCTATTATTAAACTTTGCTCGGGTAGTCGCCTTCAGTTCCCACTGAAAATAAACAATCTATTTCCTACTTACCATATGTTTTCCCTCAGTGTAGGAGAATGGCAATAGGCATTCAATGGGAACTTTACTTTGAAAAATGGAATGAAGACGATGTTGAATATAATCATAGTTGATTGATTTTTTATGATTTGTGTTCAACTTTGGCTATTGCTGTAGAGTACTTTTATTGGTTTGCTTGTTATCTGTGATTCTTCTAGAGAGTTTACATATTGTAAAAAGCTGTGTTTTGCAAAACATGGAGATGCCAGGGATTGAACCCAGGGCCTCATACATGCAAAGCATGCACTCTACCACTGAGCTACATCCCTTATGAGATGCTTTCTTTTATGCACAAGTGATTGCAGCTTTACATTTCTCAAGAGATTTACTACTTTTCAGTGTTATTAGGGATATCTTAGAAGATGGAAGTATAACCATTTTACCATGCTTGACTTCGAGGACTTTATGGTTTTCATGGCTGATGAGAATGCAAGTAGATGCCCATTCCGAACATTGGAATGCTCTTAAAGTTCTCCATCAGAGACAGGTTTATCATCATAGTCCCCTACCTTTACTAATGAATGGTGTGGATATTAACCAAGTTTTCCTAACTAGAGGGCTTTCTTACATACTGTTTGGTCATCAGTGTCAGAACTTAGTAGAAGGGCACAAAGGATGCATGCTATATTTGCCTCTTGGGTATTGCAAGCTAATGCTTCAGCAAATATTCTATCTAAAGTTGATATGTTGTCATCATTCCATGCTTTGAAATTTCATTAAGTGCTTCCCCTCCAAGCCCATGTCCATCCTCTTTTTGTTCACAAAGTGTTTGAACTTGTCTCTCAATCTTAATCAATTAGTTTTGCTATATTATTTGTCTCGCTCTTTTATAAAACTTTGCTCGGGTAGTCGCGTTCAATTCCCACTGAAAAAAAAAAATCTGTTTCCTACTTACCATATGTTTTCCAACAGTGTAGGAGAATGGCAATAGGCATTCAATGGGAACTTTACTTTGAAAAATGGAATGAAGACGATGATGAATATAATCATATTTGATTTATTTTTTAAGATTTGTATTTAACTTTGACTATTGTTGTAGAGTACTTTTATTGGTTTGCTTGTTATCTTTGGCTCTTCTAGAGAGTTTACATATGGTAAAAACCTGTATTTTGCAAAAGATGGAGATGCCAGGGATTGAACCCGGGGCCTAATACATGCAAAGCATGCACTCTACGACTGAGCTACATCCCTTATGACATGCTATTTTCTTATACACAAGTGATTGCAGCTTTACATTTCACTAGAGATTTATTTCTTTTCAGTGTTATTAGGGACATCTTAGAGGATGGAAGTATAACCAGTATACCATGCTTGACTTCAAAGACTTTATGGTTTTCATGGCTGATGAGGATGCAAGGAGATGCCAATTCTGAACATTGGAATGCTCTTAAAGTTCTCCATCAGAGACTGGTTTATCATCAGAATACCCTACTTTTTCTAATGAATGGTGTTGATATTGATCAAGTTTTGCTAACTAGAGGGCTTTCTTATATTCTGTTTGGTCATCAGTGTCAGAACTTAGTAGAAGGGCACAAAGGATGCATGCTATGACTGCCTCTTGGGCTAGCTAGCTAATGTTTCACCAGACAATCTATCTAGAGTTGATATGTTGTCATCATTCCATGCTTTGAAATTTCATTAAGTGCTTGCCCTCCAAGCCCATGTCCATCCTCTTTTTGTTCACAAAGTGTTTGAACTTGTCTCTCAATCTTAATCATTTAGTTTTGCTATATTATTTATCTCGCTCTATTATTAAACTTTGCTTGGGTAGTCGCCTTCAGTTCCCACTGAAAATAAACAATCTATTTCCTACTTACCATATGTTTTCCTTCAGTGTAGGAGAATGGCAATAGGCATTCAATGGGAACTTTACTTTGAAGAAAGGAATGAAGACGATGTTGAATATAATCATATTTGATTGATTTTTTATGATTTGTGTTCAACTTTGGCTATTGCTGTAGAGTTCTTTTATTGGTTTGCTTGTTATCTGTGGCTCTTCTAGAGAGTTTACATATCGTAAAAAGCTGTATTTTGCAAAACATGGAGATGCCAGGGATTGAACCCGGGGCCTCATTCATGCAAAGCATGCACTCTACCACTGAGGTACATCCCTTATGAGATACTATTTTCTTATGTACAAGTTATTGCAGCTTTACATTTCACTAGAGATTTACTACTTTTCAGTGTTATTAGGGATATCTTAGAGGATGGAAGTATAACCATTATACTATGCTTGACTTCAAGGACTTTATGGTTTTCATTTCTGATGAGAATGCAAGGAGATGCCCATTCCGAACATTGGAATGCTCTTAAAGTTCTCCATCAGAGACTGGTTTATCATCATAGTCCCCTACCTTTACTAATGAATGGTGTGGATATTAATCAAGTTTTCCTAACTAGAGGGCTTTCTTACATACTGTTTGGTCATCAGTGTCAGAACTTAGTAGAAGGGCACAAAGGATGCATGCTATATTTGCCTCTTGGGTATTGCAAGCTAATGCTTCAGCAGATATTCTATCTAAAGTTGATATGTTGTCATCATTCCATGCTTTGAAATTTCATTAAGTGCTTGCCCTCCAAGCCCATGTCCATCCTCTTTTTGTTCACAAAGTGTTTGAACTTGTCTCTCAATCTTAATCATTTAGTTTTGCTATATTATTTATCTCGCTCTTTTATTAAACTTTGCTCGGGTAGTCATGTTCAATTCCCACTGAAAAAAAAAATCTGTTTCCTACTTACCATATGTTTTCCCACAGTGTAGGAGAATGGCAATAGGCATTCAATGGGAACTTTACTTTGAAAAATGGAATGAAGACGATGATGAATATAATCATATTTGATTTATTTTTTATGATTTGTATTCAACTTTGAATATTGCTGTAGAGTACTTTTATTGGTTTGCTTGTTATCTTTGGCTCTTCTAGAGAGTTTACATATGGTAAAAACCTGTATTTTGCAAAAGAAGGAGATGCCAGAGATTGAACACGGGGCCTCATACATGCAAAGCATGCACTCTACGACTGAGCTACATCCCTTATGAGTTGCTATTTTCTCATACACAAGTGATTGCAGCTGTACATTTCACTAGAGATTTACTACTTTTCAGTGTTATTAGGGACATCTTAGAGGATGGAAGTATAACCAGTATACCATGCTTGACTTCAAAGACTTTATGGTTTTCATGGCTGATGAGAATGCAAGGAGATGCCAATTCTGAACATTGGAATGCTCTTAAAGTTCTCCATCAGAGACTGGTTTATCATCAGAATACCCTACTTTTACTAATGAATGGTGTGGACATTGATCAAGTTTTGCTAACTAGAGGGCTTTTTTACATTCTGTTTGGTCATCAGTGTCAGAACTTAGTAGAAGGGCACAAAGGATGCATGCTATATTTGCCTCGTGGGTATTGCAAGCTAATGCTTCACCAGATAATCTATCTAAAGTTGATATGTTGTCATCATTCCATGCTTTGAAATTTCATTTAGTGCTTCCCCTCCAAGCCCATGTCCATCCTCTTTTTGTTCACAAAGTGTTTGAACTTGTCTCTCAATCTTAATCAATTAGTTTTGCTATATTATTTATCTCGCTCTTTTATTAAACTTTGCTCGGGTAGTCGCGTTCAATTCCCACTGAAAAAAAAAAATCTATTTCCTACTTACCATATGTTTTCCAACAGTGTAGGAGAATGGCAAGAGGCATTCAATGGGAACTTTACTTTGAAAAATGGAATGAAGACGATGATGAATATAATCATATTTGATTAATTTTTTAAGATTTGTATTCAACTTTGACTATTGCTGTAGAGTACTTTTATTGGTTTGCTTGTTATCTTTGGCTCTTCTAGAGAGTTTACATATGGTAAAAACCTGTATTTTGCAAAAAGATGGAGATGCCAGGGATTGAACCCGGGGCCTAATACATGCAAAGCATGCACTCTACGACTGAGCTACATCCCTTATGAGATGCTATTTTCTTATACACAAGTGATTGCAGCTTTACATTTCACTACAGATTTACTACTTTTCAGTGTTATTAGGGACATCTTAGAGGATGGAAGTATAACCAGTATTCCATGCTTGACTTCAAAGACTTTATGGTTTTCATGGCTGATGAGAATGCAAGGAGATGCCAATTCTGAACATTGGAATGCTCTTAAAGTTCTCCATCAGAGACTGGTTTATCATCAGAATACCCTACTTTTTCTAATGAATGGTGTTGATATTGATCAAGTTTTGCTAACTAGAGGGCTTTCTTATATTCTGTTTGGTCATCAGTGTCAGAACTTAGTAGAAGGGCACAAAGGATGCATGCTATTTCTGCCTCTTGGGCTAGCTAGCTAATGCTTCACCAGACAATCTATCTAGAGTTGATATGTTGTCATCATTCCATGCTTTGAAATTTCATTAAGTGCTTGCCCTCCAAGCCCATGTCCATCCTCTTTTTGTTCACAAAGTGTTTGAACTTGTCTCTCAATCTTAATCATTTAGTTTGCTATATTATTTATCTCGCTCTTTTATTAAACTTTGCTCGGGTAGTCGCCTTCAGTTCCCACTGAAAATAAAATATCTATTTCCTACTTACCATATGTTTTCCTTCAGTGTAGGAGAATGGTAATAGGCATTCAATGGGAACTTTACTTTGAAGAATGGAATGAAGACGATGTTGAATATAATCATATTTGATTGATTTTTTATGATTTGTGTTCAACTTTGGCTATTGCTGTAGAGTTCTTTTATTGGTTTGCTTGTTATCTGTGGCTCTTCTAGAGAGTTTACATATCGTAAAAAGCTGTATTTTGCAAAACATGGAGATGCCAGGGATTGAACCGGGGGCCTCATTCATGCAAAGCATGCACTCTACCACTGAGGTACATCCCTTATGAGATGCTTTTTTTATGCACAAGTGATTGCAGCTTTACATTTCGCTAGAGATTTACTACTTTTCAGTGTTATTAGGGATATCTTAGAAGATGGAAGTATAACCATTTTACCATGCTTGACTTCAAGGACTTTATGGTTTTCATGGCTGATGAGAATGCAAGTAGATGCCCATTCCGAACATTGGAATGCTCTTAAAGTTCTCCATCAGAGACTGGTTTATCATCATAGTCCCCTACCTTTACTAATGAATGGTGTGGATATTAATCAAGTTTTCCTAACTAGAGGGCTTTCTTACATACTGTTTGGTCATCAGTGTCAGAACTTAGTAGAAGGGCACAAAGGATGCATGCTATATTTGCCTCTTGGGTATTGCAAGCTAATGCTTCACCAGATATTCTATCTAAAGTTGATATGTTGTCATCATTCCATGCTTTGAAATTTCATTAAGTGCTTCCCCTCCAAGCCCATGTCCATCCTCTTTTTGTTCACAAAGTGTTTGAACTTGTCTCTCAATCTTAATCAATTAGTTTTGCTATATTATTTGTCTCGCTCTTTTATTAAACTTTGCTCGGGTAGTCACGTTCAATTCCCACTGAAAATAAAAAATCTGTTTCCTACTTACCATATGTTTTCCCACAGTGTAGGAGAATGGCAATAGGCATTCAATGGGAACTTTACTTTGAAAAATGGAATGAAGACGATGATGAATATAATCATATTTGATTTATTTTTTATGATTTGTATTCAACTTTGACTATTGCTGTAGAGTACTTTTATTGGTTTGCTTGTTATCTTTGGCTCTTCTAGAGAGTTTACATATGGTAAAAACCTGTATTTTGCAAAAGAAGGAGATGCCAGAGATTGAACCCGGGGCCTCATACATGCAAAGCATGCACTCTACGACTGAGCTACATCCCTTATGAGTTGCTATTTTCTTATACACAAGTGATTGCAGCTTTACATTTCACTAGAGATTTACTACTTTTCAGTGTTATTAGGGACATCTTAGAGGATGGAAGTATAACCAGTATACCATGCTTGACTTCAAAGACTTTATGGTTTTCATGGCTGATGAGAATGCAAGGAGATGCCAATTCTGAACATTGGAATGCTCTTAAAGTTCTCCATCAGAGACTGGTTTATCATCAGAATACCCTACTTTTTCTAATGAATGGTGTTGATATTGATCAAGTTTTGCTAACTAGAGGGCTTTCTTATATTCTGTTTGGTCATCAGTGTCAGAACTTAGTAGAAGGGCACAAAGGATGCATGCTATTTCTGCCTCTTGGGCTAGCTAGCTAATGCTTCACCAGACAATCTATCTAGAGTTGATATGTTGTCATCATTCCATGCTTTGAAATTTCATTAAGTGCTTGCCCTCCAAGCCCATGTCCATCCTCTTTTTGTTCACAAAGTGTTTGAACTTGTCTCTCAATCTTAATCATTTAGTTTTGCTATATTATTTATCTCGCTCTTTTATTAAACTTTGCTCGGGTAGTCGCCTTCAGTTCCCACTGAAAATAAAATATCTATTTCCTACTTACCATATGTTTTCCTTCAGTGTAGGAGAATGGTAATAGGCATTCAATGGGAACTTTACTTTGAAGAATGGAATGAAGACGATGTTGAATATAATCATATTTGATTGATTTTTTATGATTTGTGTTCAACTTTGGCTATTGCTGTAGAGTTCTTTTATTGGTTTGCTTGTTATCTGTGGCTCTTCTAGAGAGTTTACATATCGTAAAAAGCTGTATTTTGCAAAACATGGAGATGCCAGGGATTGAACCCGGGGCCTCATTCATGCAAAGCATGCACTCTACCACTGAGGTACATCCCTTATGAGATGCTTTTTTTATGCACAAGTGATTGCAGCTTTACATTTCGCTAGAGATTTACTTCTTTTCAGTGTTATTAGGGATATCTTAGAAGATGGAAGTATAACCATTTTACCATGCTTGACTTCAAGGACTTTATGGTTTTCATGGCTGATGAGAATGCAAGTAGATGCCCATTCCGAACATTGGAATGCTCTTAAAGTTCTCCATCAGAGACTGGTTTATCATCATAGTCCCCTACCTTTACTAATGAATGGTGTGGATATTAATCAAGTTTTCCTATCTAGAGGGCTTTCTTACATACTGTTTGGTCATCAGTGTCAGAACTTAGTAGAAGGGCACAAAGGATGCATGCTATATTTGCCTCTTGGGTATTGCAAGCTAATGCTTCACCAGATATTCTATCTAAAGTTAATATGTTGTCATCATTCCATGCTTTGAAATTTCATTAAGTGCTTCCCCTCCAAGCCCATGTCCATCCTCTTTTTGTTCACAAAGTGTTTGAACTTGTCTCTCAATCTTAATCAATTAGTTTTGCTATATTATTTGTCTCGCTCTTTTATTAAACTTTGCTCGGGTAGTCACGTTCAATTCCCACTGAAAAAAAAAAATCTGTTTCCTACTTACCATATGTTTTCCCACAGTGTAGGAGAATGGCAATAGGCATTCAATGGGAACTTTACTTTGAAAAATGGAATGAAGACGATGATGAATATAATCATATTTGATTTATTTTTTATGATTTGTATTCAACTTTGACTATTGCTGTAGAGTACTTTTATTGGTTTGCTTGTTATCTTTGGCTCTTCTAGAGAGTTTACATATGGTAAAAACCTGTAATTTGCAAAAGAAGGAGATGCCAGAGATTGAACCCGGGGCCTCATACATGCAAAGCATGCACTCTACGACTGAGCTACATCCCTTATGAGTTGCTATTTTCTTATACACAAGTGATTGCAGCTTTACATTTCACTAGAGATTTACTACTTTTCAGTGTTATTAGGGACATCTTAGAGGATGGAAGTATAACCAGTATACCATGCTTGACTTCAAAGACTTTATGGTTTTCATGGCTGATGAGAATGCAAGGAGATGCCAATTCTGAACATTGGAATGCTCTTAAAGTTCTCCATCAGAGACTGGTTTATCATCAGAATACCCTACTTTTTCTAATGAATGGTGTTGATATTGATCAAGATTTGCTAACTAGAGGGCTTTCTTACATTCTGTTTGGTCATCAGTGTCAGAACTTAGTAGAAGGGCACAAAGAATGCAAGCTATGACTGCCTCTTGGGATAGCTAGCTAATGCTTCACCAGACAATCTATCTAGAGTTGATATGTTGTCATCATTCCATGCTTTGAAATTTCATTAAGTGCTTGCCCTCCAAGCCCATGTCCATCCTCTTTTTGTTCACAAAGTGTTTGAACTTGTCTCTCAATCATAATCATTTAGTTTTGCTATATTATTTATCTCGCTCTATTATTAAACTTTGCTCGGGTAGTCGCCTTCAGTTCCCACTGAAAATAAACAATCTATTTCCTACTTACCATATGTTTTCCCTCAGTGTAGGAGAATGGCAATAGGCATTCAATGGGAACTTTACTTTGAAAAATGGAATGAAGACGATGTTGAATATAATCATAGTTGATTGATTTTTTATGATTTGTGTTCAACTTTGGCTATTGCTGTAGAGTACTTTTATTGGTTTGCTTGTTATCTGTGATTCTTCTAGAGAGTTTACATATTGTAAAAAGCTGTGTTTTGCAAAACATGGAGATGCCAGGGATTGAACCCAGGGCCTCATACATGCAAAGCATGCACTCTACCACTGAGCTACATCCCTTATGAGATGCTTTCTTTTATGCACAAGTGATTGCAGCTTTACATTTCTCAAGATATTTACTACTTTTCAGTGTTATTAGGGATATCTTAGAAGATGGAAGTATAACCATTTTACCATGCTTGACTTCGAGGACTTTATGGTTTTCATGGCTGATGAGAATGCAAGTAGATGCCCATTCCGAACATTGGAATGCTCTTAAAGTTCTCCATCAGAGACAGGTTTATCATCATAGTCCCCTACCTTTACTAATGAATGGTGTGGATATTAACCAAGTTTTCCTAAATAGAGGGCTTTCTTACATACTGTTTGGTCATCAGTGTCAGAACTTAGTAGAAGGGCACAAAGGATGCATGCTATATTTGCCTCTTGGGTATTGCAAGCTAATGCTTCAGCAAATATTCTATCTAAAGTTGATATGTTGTCATCATTCCATGCTTTGAAATTTCATTAAGTGCTTCCCCTCCAAGCCCATGTCCATCCTCTTTTTGTTCACAAAGTGTTTGAACTTGTCTCTCAATCTTAATCAATTAGTTTTGCTATATTATTTGTCTCGCTCTTTTATAAAACTTTGCTTGGGTAGTAGCGTTCAATTCCCACTGAAAAAAAAAAATCTGTTTCCTACTTACCATATGTTTTCCAACAGTGTAGGAGAATGGCAATAGGCATTCAATGGGAACTTTACTTTGAAAAATGGAATGAAGACGATGATGAATATAATCATATTTGATTTATTTTTTAAGATTTGTATTTAACTTTGACTATTGTTGTAGAGTACTTTTATTGGTTTGCTTGTTATCTTTGGCTCTTCTAGAGAGTTTACATATGGTAAAAACCTGTATTTTGCAAAAGATGGAGATGCCAGGGATTGAACCCGGGGCCTAATACATGCAAAGCATGCACTCTACGACTGAGCTACATCCCTTATGACATGCTATTTTCTTATACACAAGTGATTGCAGCTTTACATTTCACTAGAGATTTATTTCTTTTCAGTGTTATTAGGGACATCTTAGAGGATGGAAGTATAACCAGTATACCATGCTTGACTTCAAAGACTTTATGGTTTTCATGGCTGATGAGGATGCAAGGAGATGCCAATTCTGAACATTGGAATGCTCTTAAAGTTCTCCATCAGAGACTGGTTTATCATCAGAATACCCTACTTTTTCTAATGAATGGTGTTGATATTGATCAAGTTTTGCTAACTAGAGGGCTTTCTTATATTCTGTTTGGTCATCAGTGTCAGAACTTAGTAGAAGGGCACAAAGGATGCATGCTATGACTGCCTCTTGGGCTAGCTAGCTAATGTTTCACCAGACAATCTATCTAGAGTTGATATGTTGTCATCATTCCATGCTTTGAAATTTCATTAAGTGCTTGCCCTCCAAGCCCATGTCCATCCTCTTTTTGTTCACAAAGTGTTTGAACTTGTCTCTCAATCTTAATCATTTAGTTTTGCTATATTATTTATCTCGCTCTATTATTAAACTTTGCTTGGGTAGTCGCCTTCAGTTCCCACTGAAAATAAACAATCTATTTCCTACTTACCATATGTTTTCCTTCAGTGTAGGAGAATGGCAATAGGCATTCAATGGGAACTTTACTTTGAAGAAAGGAATGAAGACGATGTTGAATATAATCATATTTGATTGATTTTTTATGATTTGTGTTCAACTTTGGGTATTGCTGTAGAGTTCTTTTATTGGTTTGCTTGTTATCTGTGGCTCTTCTAGAGAGTTTATATATCGTAAAAAGCTGTATTTTGCAAAACATGGAGATGCCAGGGATTGAACCCGAGGCCTCATTCATGCAAAGCATGCACTCTACCACTGAGGTACATCCCTTATGAGATACTATTTTCTTATGTACAAGTGATAGCAGCTTTACATTTCACTAGAGATTTACTACTTTTCAGTGTTATTAGGGATATCTTAGAAGATGGAAGTATAACCATTATGCTATGCTTGACTTCAAGGACTTTATGGTTTTCATTTCTGATGAGAATGCAAGTAGATGCCCATTCCGAACATTGGAATGCTCTTAAAGTTCTCCATCAGAGACTGGTTTATCATCATAGTCCCCTACCTTTACTAATGAATGGTGTGGATATTAATCAAGTTTTCCTAACTAGAGGGCTTTCTTACATACTGTTTGGTCATCAGTGTCAGAACTTAGTAGAAGGGCACAAAGGATGCATGCTATATTTGCCTCTTGGGTATTGCAAGCTAATGCTTCAGCAGATATTCTATCTAAAGTTGATATGTTGTCATCATTCCATGCTTTGAAATTTCATTAAGTGCTTCCCCTCCAAGCCCATGTCCATCCTCTTTTTGTTCACAAAGTGTTTGAACTTGTCTCTCAATCTTAATCATTTAGTTTTGCTATATTATTTATCTCGCTCTTTTATTAAACTTTGCTCGGGTAGTCATGTTCAATTCCCACTGAAAAAAAAAAATCTGTTTCCTACTTACCATATGTTTTCCCACAGTGTAGGAGAATGGCAATAGGCATTCAATGGGAACTTTACTTTGAAAAATGGAATGAAGACGATGATGAATATAATCATATTTGATTTATTTTTTATGATTTGTATTCAACTTTGAATATTGCTGTAGAGTACTTTTATTGGTTTGCTTGTTATCTTTGGCTCTTCTAGAGAGTTTACATATGGTAAAAACCTGTATTTTGCAAAAGAAGGAGATGCCAGAGATTGAACCCGGGGCCTCATACATGCAAAGCATGCACTCTACGACTGAGCTACATCCCTTATGAGTTGCTATTTTCTCATACACAAGTGATTGCAGCTTTACATTTCACTAGAGATTTACTACTTTTCAGTGTTATTAGGGACATCTTAGAGGATGGAAGTATAACCAGTATACCATGCTTGACTTCAAAGACTTTATGGTTTTCATGGCTGATGAGAATGCAAGGAGATGCCAATTCTGAACATTGGAATGCTCTTAAAGTTCTCCATCAGAGACTGGTTTATCATCAGAATACCCTACTTTTACTAATGAATGGTGTGGACATTGATCAAGTTTTGCTAACTAGAGGGCTTTTTTACATTCTGTTTGGTCATCAGTGTCAGAACGTAGTAGAAGGGCACAAAGGATGCATGCTATATTTGCCTCGTGGGTATTGCAAGCTAATGCTTCACCAGATAATCTATCTAAAGTTGATATGTTGTCATCATTCCATGCTTTGAAATTTCATTTAGTGCTTCCCCTCCAAGCCCATGTCCATCCTCTTTTTGTTCACAAAGTGTTTGAACTTGTCTCTCAATCTTAATCAATTAGTTTTGCTATATTATTTATCTTGCTCTTTTATTAAACTTTGCTCGGGTAGTCGCGTTCAATTCCCACTGAAAAAAAAAATCTATTTCCTACTTACCATATGTTTTCCCACAGTGTAGGAGAATGGCAATAGGCATTCAATGGGAACTTTACTTTGAAAAATGGAATGAAGACGATGATGAATATAATCATATTTGATTAATTTTTTAAGATTTGTATTCAACTTTGACTATTGCTGTAGAGTACTTTTATTGGTTTGCTTGTTATCTTTGGCTCTTCTAGAGAGTTTACATATGGTAAAAACCTGTATTTTGCAAAAAGATGGAGATGCCAGGGATTGAACCCGGGGCCTAATACATGCAAAGCATGCACTCTACGACTGAGCTACATCCCTTATGAGATGCTATTTTCTTATACACAAGTGATTGCAGCTTTACATTTCACTAGAGATTTACTACTTTTCAGTGTTATTAGGGACATCTTAGAGGATGGAAGTATAACCAGTATTCCATGCTTGACTTCAAAGACTTTATGGTTTTCATGGCTGATGAGAATGCAAGGAGATGCCAATTCTGAACATTGGAATGCTCTTAAAGTTCTCCATCAGAGACTGGTTTATCATCAGAATACCCTACTTTTTCTAATGAATGGTGTTGATATTGATCAAGTTTTGCTAACTAGAGGGCTTTCTTATATTCTGTTTGGTCATCAGTGTCAGAACTTAGTAGAATGGCACAAAGGATGCATGCTATTTCTGCCTCTTGGGCTAGCTAGCTAATGCTTCACCAGACAATCTATCTAGAGTTGATATGTTGTCATCATTCCATGCTTTTAAATTTCATTAAGTGCTTGCCCTCCAAGCCCATGTCCATCCTCTTTTTGTTCACAAAGTGTTTGAACTTGTCTCTCAATCTTAATCATTTAGTTTTGCTATATTATTTATCTCGCTCTTTTATTAAACTTTGCTCGGGTAGTCATGTTCAATTCCCACTGAAAAAAAAAAATCTGTTTCCTACTTACCATATGTTTTCCCACAGTGTTGGAGAATGGCAATAGGCATTCAATGGGAACTTTACTTTGAAAAATGGAATGAAGACGATGATGAATATAATCATATTTGATTTATTTTTTATGATTTGTATTCAACTTTGAATATTGCTGTAGAGTACTTTTATTGGTTTGCTTGTTATCTTTGGCTCTTCTAGAGAGTTTACATATCGTAAAAAGCTGTATTTTGCAAAACATGGAGATGCCAGGGATTGAACCCGGGGCCTCATTCATGCAAAGCATGCACTCTACCACTGAGGTACATCCCTTATGAGATGCTTTTTTTATGCACAAGTGATTGCAGCTTTACATTTCGCTAGAGATTTACTTCTTTTCAGTGTTATTAGGGATATCTTAGAAGATGGAAGTATAACCATTTTACCATGCTTGACTTCAAGGACTTTATGGTTTTCATGGCTGATGAGAATGCAAGTAGATGCCCATTCCGAACATTGGAATGCTCTTAAAGTTCTCCATCAGAGACTGGTTTATCATCATAGTCCCCTACCTTTACTAATGAATGGTGTGGATATTAATCAAGTTTTCCTAACTAGAGGGCTTTCTTACATACTGTTTGGTCATCAGTGTCAGAACTTAGTAGAAGGGCACAAAGGATGCATGCTATATTTGCCTCTTGGGTATTGCAAGCTAATGCTTCACCAGATATTCTATCTAAAGTTGATATGTTGTCATCATTCCATGCTTTGAAATTTCATTAAGTGCTTCCCCTCCAAGCCCATGTCCATCCTCTTTTTGTTCACAAAGTGTTTGAACTTGTCTCTCAATCTTAATCAATTAGTTTTGCTATATTATTTGTCTCGCTCTTTTATTAAACTTTGCTCGGGTAGTCACGTTCAATTCCCACTGAAAATAAAAAATCTGTTTCCTACTTACCATATGTTTTCCCACAGTGTAGGAGAATGGCAATAGGCATTCAATGGGAACTTTACTTTGAAAAATGGAATGAAGACGATGATGAATATAATCATATTTGATTTATTTTTTATGATTTGTATTCAACTTTGACTATTGCTGTAGAGTACTTTTATTGGTTTGCTTGTTATCTTTGGCTCTTCTAGAGAGTTTACATATGGTAAAAACCTGTATTTTGCAAAAGAAGGAGATGCCAGAGATTGAACCCGGGGCCTCACACATGCAAAGCATGCACTCTACGACTGAGCTACATCCCTTATGAGTTGCTATTTTCTTATACACAAGTGATTGCAGCTTTACATTTCACTAGAGATTTACTACTTTTCAATGTTATTAGGGACATCTTAGAGGATGGAAGTATAACCAGTATACCATGCTTGACTTCAAAGACTTTATGGTTTTCATGGCTGATGAGAATGCAAGGAGATGCCAATTCTGAACATTGGAATGCTCTTAAAGTTCTCCATCAGAGACTGGTTTATAATCAGAATACCCTACTTTTTCTAATGAATGGTGTTGATATTGATCAAGTTTTGCTAACTAGAGGGCTTTCTTATATTCTGTTTGGTCATCAGTGTCAGAACTTAGTAGAAGGGCACAAAGGATGCATGCTATTTCTGCCTCTTGGGCTAGCTAGCTAATGCTTCACCAGACAATCTATCTAGAGTTGATATGTTGTCATCATTCCATGCTTTGAAATTTCATTAAGTGCTTGCCCTCCAAGCCCATGTCCATCCTCTTTTTGTTCACAAAGTGTTTGAACTTGTCTCTCAATCTTAATCATTTAGTTTTGCTATATTATTTATCTCGCTCTTTTATTAAACTTTGCTCGGGTAGTCGCCTTCAGTTCCCACTGAAAATAAAATATCTATTTCCTACTTACCATATGTTTTCCTTCAGTGTAGGAGAATGGTAATAGGCATTCAATGGGAACTTTACTTTGAAGAATGGAATGAAGACGATGTTGAATATAATCATATTTGATTGATTTTTTATGATTTGTGTTCAACTTTGGCTATTGCTGTAGAGTTCTTTTATTGGTTTGCTTGTTATCTGTGGCTCTTCTAGAGAGTTTACATATCGTAAAAAGCTGTATTTTGCAAAACATGGAGATGCCAGGGATTGAACCCGGGGCCTCATTCATGCAAAGCATGCACTCTACCACTGAGGTACATCCCTTATGAGATGCTTTTTTTATGCACAAGTGATTGCAGCTTTACATTTCGCTAGAGATTTACTTCTTTTCAGTGTTATTAGGGATATCTTAGAAGATGGAAGTATAACCATTTTACCATGCTTGACTTCAAGGACTTTATGGTTTTCATGGCTGATGAGAATGCAAGTAGATGCCCATTCCGAACATTGGAATGCTCTTAAAGTTCTCCATCAGAGACTGGTTTATCATCATAGTCCCCTACCTTTACTAATGAATGGTGTGGATATTAATCAAGTTTTCCTATCTAGAGGGCTTTCTTACATACTGTTTGGTCATCAGTGTCAGAACTTAGTAGAAGGGCACAAAGGATGCATGCTATATTTGCCTCTTGGGTATTGCAAGCTAATGCTTCACCAGATATTCTATCTAAAGTTAATATGTTGTCATCATTCCATGCTTTGAAATTTCATTAAGTGCTTCCCCTCCAAGCCCATGTCCATCCTCTTTTTGTTCACAAAGTGTTTGAACTTGTCTCTCAATCTTAATCAATTAGTTTTGCTATATTATTTGTCTCGCTCTTTTATTAAACTTTGCTCGGGTAGTCACGTTCAATTCCCACTGAAAAAAAAAAATCTGTTTCCTACTTACCATATGTTTTCCCACAGTGTAGGAGAATGGCAATAGGCATTCAATGGGAACTTTACTTTGAAAAATGGAATGAAGACGATGATGAATATAATCATATTTGATTTATTTTTTATGATTTGTATTCAACTTTGACTATTGCTGTAGAGTACTTTTATTGGTTTGCTTGTTATCTTTGGCTCTTCTAGAGAGTTTACATATGGTAAAAACCTGTATTTTGCAAAAGAAGGAGATGCCAGAGATTGAACCCGGGGCCTCATACATGCAAAGCATGCACTCTACGACTGAGCTACATCCTTTATGAGTTGCTATTTTCTTATACACAAGTGATTGCAGCTTTACATTTCACTAGAGATTTACTACTTTTCAGTGTTATTAGGGACATCTTAGAGGATGGAAGTATAACCAGTATACCATGCTTGACTTCAAAGACTTTATGGTTTTCATGGCTGATGAGAATGCAAGGAGATGCCAATTCTGAACATTGGAATGCTCTTAAAGTTCTCCATCAGAGACTGGTTTATCATCAGAATACCCTACTTTTTCTAATGAATGGTGTTGATATTGATCAAGATTTGCTAACTAGAGGGCTTTCTTACATTCTGTTTGGTCATCAGTGTCAGAACTTAGTAGAAGGGCACAAAGAATGCAAGCTATGACTGCCTCTTGGGATAGCTAGCTAATGCTTCACCAGACAATCTATCTAGAGTTGATATGTTGTCATCATTCCATGTTTTGAAATTTCATTAAGTGCTTGCCCTCCAAGCCCATGTCCATCCTCTTTTTGTTCACAAAGTGTTTGAACTTGTCTCTCAATCATAATCATTTAGTTTTGCTATATTATTTATCTCACTCTATTATTAAACTTTGCTCGGGTAGTCGCCTTCAGTTCCCACTGAAAATAAAAAATCTATTTCCTACTTACCATATGTTTTCCTTCAGTGTAGGAAAATGGCAATAGGCATTCAATGGGAACTTTACTTTGAAAAATGGAATGAAGACGATGTTGAATATAATCATATTTGATTGATTTTTTATGATTTGTGTTCAACTTTGGCTATTGCTGTAGAGTTCTTTTATTGGTTTGCTTGTTATCTGTGGCTCTTCTAGAGAGTTTACATATCGTAAAAAGCTGTATTTTGCAAAACATTGAGATGCCAGGGATTGAACCCAGGGCCTCATTCATGCAAAGCATGCACTCTACCACTGAGGTACATCCCTTATGAGATGCTTTTTTTATGCACAAGTGATTGCAGCTTTACATTTCGCTAGAGATTTACTTCTTTTCAGTGTTATTAGGGATATCTTAGAAGATGGAAGTATAACCATTTTACCATGCTTGACTTCAAGGACTTTATGGTTTTCATGGCTGATGAGAATGCAAGTAGATGCCCATTCCGAACATTGGAATGCTCTTAAAGTTCTCCATCAGAGACTGGTTTATCATCATAGTCCCCTACCTTTACTAATGAATGGTGTGGATATTAATCAAGTTTTCCTAACTAGAGGGCTTTCTTACATACTGTTTGGTCATCAGTGTCAGAACTTAGTAGAAGGGCACAAAGGATGCATGCTATATTTGCCTCTTGGGTATTGCAAGCTAATGCTTCACCAGATATTCTATCTAAAGTTGATATGTTGTCATCATTCCATGCTTTGAAATTTCATTAAGTGCTTCCCCTCCAAGCCCATGTCCATCCTCTTTTTGTTCACAAAGTGTTTGAACTTGTCTCTCAATCTTAATCAATTAGTTTTGCTATATTATTTGTCTCGCTCTTTTATTAAACTTTGCTCGGGTAGTCGCCTTCAGTTCCCACTGAAAATAAAAAATCTATTTCCTACTTACCATATGTTTTCCTTCAGTGTAGGAAAATGGCAATAGGCATTCAATGGGAACTTTACTTTGAAAAATGGAATGAAGACGATGATGAATATAATCATATTTGATTTATTTTTTATGATTTGTATTCAACTTTGACTATTGCTGTAGAGTACTTTTATTGGTTTGCTTGTTATCAGTGGCTCTTCTAGAGAGTTTACATATCGTAAAAACCTGTATTTTGCAAAAGAAGGAGATGCCAGAGATTGAACCCGGGGCCTCATACATGCAAAGCATGCACTCTACGACTGAGCTACATCCCTTATGAGTTGCTGTTTTCTTATACACAAGTGATTGCAGCTTTACATTTCACTAGAGATTTACTACTTTTCAGTGTTATTAGGGACATCTTAGAGGATGGAAGTATAACCAGTATACCATGCTTGACTTCAAAGACTTTATGGTTTTCATGGCTGATGAGAATGCAAGGAGATGCCAATTCTGAACATTGGAATGCTCTTAAAGTTCTCCATCAGAGACTGGTTTATCATCAGAATACCCTACTTTTTCTAATGAATGGTGTTGATATTGATCAAGATTTGCTAACTAGAGGGCTTTCTTACATTCTGTTTGGTCATCAGTGTCAGAACTTAGTAGAAGGGCACAAAGAATGCAAGCTATGACTGCCTCTTGGGATAGCTAGCTAATGCTTCACCAGACAATCTATCTAGAGTTGATATGTTGTCATCATTCCATGCTTTGAAATTTCATTAAGTGCTTGCCCTCCAAGCCCATGTCCATCCTCTTTTTGTTCACAAAGTGTTTGAACTTGTCTCTCAATCATAATCATTTAGTTTTGCTATATTATTTATCTCGCTCTATTATTAAACTTTGCTCGGGTAGTCGCCTTCAGTTCCCACTGAAAATAAAAAATCTATTTCCTACTTACCATATGTTTTCCTTCAGTGTAGGAAAATGGCAATAGGCATTCAATGGGAACTTTACTTTGAAAAATGGAATGAAGACAATGTTGAATATAATCATATTTGATTGATTTTTTATGATTTGTGTTCAACTTTGGCTATTGCTGTAGAGTTCTTTTATTGGTTTGCTTGTTATCTGTGGCTCTTCTAGAGAGTTTACATATCGTAAAAAGCTGTATTTTGCAAAATATGGAGATGTCAGGGATTGAACCCTGGGCCTCATACATGCAAAGCATGCACTCTACCACTGAGGTACATCCCTTATGAGATGCTTTTTTTATGCACAAGTGATTGCAGCTTTACATTTCGCTAGAGATTTACTTCTTTTCAGTGTTATTAGGGATATCTTAGAAGATGGAAGTATAACCATTTTACCATGCTTGACTTCAAGGACTTTATGGTTTTCATGGCTGATGAGAATGCAAGTAGATGCACATTCCGAACATTGGAATGCTCTTAAAGTTCTCCATCAGAGACTGGTTTATCATCATAGTCCCCTACCTTTACTAAAGAATGGTGTGGATATTAATCAAGTTTTCCTAACTAGAGGGCTTTCTTACATTCTGTTTGGTCATCAGTGTCAGAACTTAGTAGAAGGGCACAAAGGATGCATGCTGTATTTGCCTCTTGGGTATTGCTAGCTAATGCTTTACCAGATAATCTATCTAAAGTTGATATATTGTCATCATTCCATGCTTTGAAATTTCATTAAGTGCTTGCCCTCCAAGCCCATGTCCATCCTCTTTTTGTTCACAAAGTGTTTGAACTTGTCTTTCAATCTTAATCAATTAGTTTTGCTATATTATTTATCTCGTTCTTTTATTAAACTTTGCTCGGGTAGTCGCCTTCAGTTCCCACTGAAAATAAACAATCTATTTCCTACTTACCATATGTTTTCCTTCAGTGTAGGAGAATGGCAATAGGCATTCAATGGGAACTTTACTTTGAAAAATGGAAAGAAGACGATGTTGAATATAATCAAATTTGATTGATTTTTTATGATTTGTGTTCAACTTTGGCTATTGCTGTAGAGTACTTTTATTGGATTGCTTGTTATCTGTGGCTCTTCTAGAGAGTTTACATTTTGTAAAAAGCTGTATTTTGCAAAACATGGAGATGCCAGGGATTGAACCACGGGCCCCATACATGCAAAGCATGCACTCTACCACTGAGGTACATCCTTTGTGAGATGCTATTTTTTTATGTACAAGTGATTGCAGCTTTACATTTCACTAGAGATTTACTACTTTTCAGTGTTATTAGGGATATCTTAGAAGATGGAAGTATAACCATTATACCATGCTTGACTTCAAGGACTTTATGATTTTCATTTCTGATGAGAGTGCAAGTAGATGCCCATTCCGAACATTGGAATGCTCTTAAAGTTCTCCATCAGAGACTGGTTTATCATCATAATCCCCTACTTTTACTAATGAATGGTGTGGATATTGATCAAGTTTTGCTAACTAGAGGGCTTTTTTACATTCTGTTTGGTCATCAGTGTCAGAACTTAGTAGAAGGGCACAAAGGATGCATGCTATGACTGCCTCTTGGGCATTGCTAGCTAATGCTTCACCAGACAATCTATCTAGAGTTGATATGTTGTCATCATTACATGCTTTGAAATTTCATTAAGTGCTTGCCCTCAAAGCCCATGTCCATCCTCTTTTTGTTCACAAAGTGTTTGAACTTGTCTCTCAATCTTAATCAATTAGTTTTGCTATATTATTTGTCTCTCTCTTTTATTAAACTTTGCTCGGGTAGTCGCGTTCAATTCCCACTGAAAAAAAAAAATCTGTTTCCTACTTACCATATGTTTTCCCACAGTGTAGGAGAATGGCAATAGGTATTCAATGGGAACTTTACTTTGAAAAATGGAATGAAGACAATGATGAATATAATGATATTTGATTTATTTTTTATGATTTGTATTCAACTTTGACTATTGCTGTAGAGTACTTTTATTGGTTTGCTTGTTATCTTTGGCTCTTCTAGAGAGTTTACATATGGTAAAAATCTGTATTTTGCAAAAGATGGAGATGCCAGGGATTGAACCCTGGGCCTAATACATGCAAAGCATGCACTCTACGACTGAGCTACATCCCTTATGAGATACTATTTTCTTATACACAAGTGATTGCAGCTTTACATTTCACTAGAGATTTACTACTTTTCAGTGTTATTAGGGATATCTTAGAAGATGGAAGTATAACCATTATACCATGCTTGACTTCGAGGACTTTATGGTTTTCATGGCTGATGAGAATGCAAGTAGATGCCCATTCCGAACATTGGAATGCTCTTAAAGTTCTCCATCAGAGACAGGTTTATCATCATAGTCCCCTACCTTTACTAATGAATGGTGTGGATATTAATCAAGTTTTCCTAACTAGAGGGCTTTCTTACATACTGTTTGGTCATCAGTGTCAGAACTTAGTAGAAGGGCACAAAGGATGCATGCTATATTTGCCTCTTGGGTATTGCAAGCTAATGCTTCACCAGATATTCTATCTAAAGTTGATATGTTGTCATCATTCCATGCTTTGAAATTTCATTAAGTGCTTCCCCTCCAAGCCCATGTCCATCCTCTTTTTGTTCACAAAGTGTTTGAACTTGTCTCTCAATCTTAATCAATTAGTTTTGCTATATTATTTGTCTCGCTCTTTTATAAAACTTTGCTCGGGTAGTCGCGTTCAATTCCCACTGAAAAAAAAAATCTGTTTCCTACTTACCATATGTTTTCCCACAGTGTAGGAGAATGGCAATAGGCATTCAATGGGAACTTTACTTTGAAAAATGGAATGAAGACGATGATGAATATAATCATATTTGATTTATTTTTTAAGATTTGTATTCAACTTTGACTATTGCTGTAGAGTACTTTTATTGGTTTGCTTGTTATCTTTGGCTCTTCTAGAGAGTTTACATATGGTAAAAACCTGTATTTTGCAAAAGATGGAGATGCCAGGGATTGAACCTGGTGCCTAATACATGCAAAGCATGCACTCTACGACTGAGCTACATCCCTTATGACATGCTATTTTTTTATACACAAGTGATTGCAGCTTTACATTTCACTAGAGATTTACTTCTTTTCAGTGTTATTAGGGACATCTTAGAGGATGGAAGTATAACCAGTATACCATGCTTGACTTCAAAGACTTTATGGTTTTCATGGCTGATGAGGATGCAAGGAGATGCCAATTCTGAACATTGGAATGCTCTTAAAGTTCTCCATCAGAGACTGGTTTATCATCAGAATACCCTACTTTTTCTAATGAATGGTGTTGATATTGATCAAGTTTTGCTAACTAGAGGGCTTTCTTATATTCTGTTTGGTCATCAGTGTCAGAACTTAGTAGAAGGGCACAAAGGATGCATGCTATGACTGCCTCTTGGGCATTGCTAACTAATGCTTCACCAGACAATCTATCTAGAGTTGATATGTTGTCATCATTCCATGCTTTGAAATTTCATTAAGTGCTTGCCCTCCAAGCCCATGTCCATCCTCTTTTTGTTCACAAAGTGTTTGAACTTGTCTCTCAATCTTAATCATTTAGTTTTGCTATATTATTTATCTCGCTCTATTATTAAACTTTGCTTGGGTAGTCGCCTTCAGTTCCCACTGAAAATAAACAATCTATTTCCTACTTACCATATGTTTTCCTTCAGTGTAGGAGAATGGCAATAGGCATTCAATGGGAACTTTACTTTGAAGAAAGGAATGAAGACGATGTTGAATATAATCATATTTGATTGATTTTTTATGATTTGTGTTCAACTTTGGCTATTGCTGTAGAGTTCTTTTATTGGTTTGCTTGTTATCTGTGGCTCTTCTAGAGAGTTTACATAACGTAAAAAGCTGTATTTTGCAAAACATGGAGATGCCAGGGATTGAACCCGGGGCCTCATTCATGCAAAGCATGCACTCTACCACTGAGGTACATCCCTTATGAGATACTATTTTCTTATGTACAAGTGATTGCAGCTTTACATTTCACTAGAGATTTACTACTTTTCAGTGTTATTAGGGATATCTTAGAAGATGGAAGTATAACCATTATACTATGCTTGACTTCAAGGACTTTATGGTTTTCATTTCTGATGAGAATGCAAGTAGATGCCCATTCCGAACATTGGAATGCTCTTAAAGTTCTCCATCAGAGACTGGTTTATCATCATAGTCCCCTACCTTTACTAATGAATGGTGTGGATATTAATCAAGTTTTCCTAACTAGAGGGCTTTCTTACATACTGTTTGGTCATCAGTGTCAGAACTTAGTAGAAGGGCACAAAGGATGCATGCTATATTTGCCTCTTGGGTATTGCAAGCTAATGCTTCAGCAGATATTCTATCTAAAGTTGATATGTTGTCATCATTCCATGCTTTGAAATTTCATTAAGTGCTTCCCCTCCAAGCCCATGTCCATCCTCTTTTTGTTCACAAAGTGTTTGAACTTGTCTCTCAATCTTAATCAATTAGTTTTGCTATATTATTTGTCTCGCTCTTTTATTAAACTTTGCTCGGGTAGTCGCGTTCAATTCCCACTGAAAAAAAAAAATCTGTTTCCTACTTACCATATGTTTTCCCACAGTGTAGGAGAACGGCAATAGGCATTCAATGGGAACTTTACTTTGAAAAATGGAATGAAGACGATGATGAATATAATCGTATTTGATTTATTTTTTATGATTTGTATTCAACTTTGACTATTGCTGTAGAGTACTTTTATTGGTTTGCTTGTTATCTTTGGCTCTTCTAGAGAGTTTACATATGGTAAAAACCTGTATTTTGCAAAAGAAGGAGACGCCAGAGATTGAACCCGGGGCCTCATACATGCAAAGCATGCACTCTACGACTGAGCTACATCCCTTATGAGTTGCTATTTTCTTATACACAAGTGATTGCAGCTTTACATTTCACTAGAGATTTACTACTTTTCAGTGTTATTAGGGACATCTTAGAGGATGGAAGTATAACCAGTATACCATGCTTGACTTCAAAGACTTTATGGTTTTCATGGCTGATGAGAATGCAAGGAGATGCCAATTCTGAACATTGGAATGCTCTTAAAGTTCTCCATCAGAGACTGGTTTATCATCAGAATACCCTACTTTTTCTAATGAATGGTGTTGATATTGATCAAGTTTTCGTAACTAGAGGGCTTTCTTATATTCTGTTTGGTCATCAGTGTCAGAACTTAGTAGAAGGGCACAAAGGATGCATGCTATGACTGCCTCTTGGGCATTGCTATCTAATGCTTCACCTGACAATATATCTAGAGTTGATATGTTGTCATCATTCCATGCTTTGAAATTTCATTAAGTGCTTGCCCTCCAAGCCCATGTCCATCCTCTTTTTGTTCACAAAGTGTTTGACCTTGTCTCTCAATCTTAATCAATTAGTTTTGCTATATTATTTATCTCGCTCTTTTATTAAACTTTGCTCAGGTAGTCGCCTTCAGTTCCCACTGAAAATAAACAATCTATTTCCTACTTACCATATGTTTTCCTTCAGTGTAGGAGAATGGCAATAGGCATTCAATGGGAACTTTACTTTGAAAAATGGAATGAAACGATGTTGAATATAATCATATTTGATTGATTTTTTATGATTTGTGTTCCACTTTGGCTATTGCTGTAGAGTACTTTTATTGGTTTGCTTGTTATCTGTGGCTCTTCTAGAGAGTTTACATATCGTAAAAAGCTGTATTTTGCAAAACATGGAGATGCCAGGGATTGAACCCGGGGCGTCATTCATGCAAAGCATGCACTCTACCACTGAGGTACATCCCTTATGAGATGCCTGTTTTATGCACAAGTGATTGCAGCTTTACATTTCGCTAGAGATTTACTTCTTTTCAGTGTTATTAGGGATATCTTAGAAGATGGAAGTATAACCATTTTACCATGCTTGACTTCAAGGACTTTATGGTTTTCATGGCTGATGAGAATGCAAGTAGATGCCCATTCCGAACATTGGAATGCTCTTAAAGTTCTCCATCAGAGACTGGTTTATCAACATAGTCCCCTACCTTTACTAATGAATGGTGTGGATATTAATCAAGTTTTCCTAACTAGAGGGCTTTCTTACATACTGTTTGGTCATCAGTGTCAGAACTTAGTAGAAGGGCACAAAGGATGCATGCTATATTTGCCTCTTGGGTATTGCAAGCTAATGCTTCACCAGATATTCTATCTAAAGTTGATATGTTGTCATCATTCCATGCTTTGAAATTTCATTAAGTGCTTCCCCTCCAAGCCCATGTCCATCCTCTTTTTGTTCACAAAGTGTTTGAACTTGTCTCTCAATCTTAATCAATTAGTTTTGCTATATTATTTGTCTCGCTCTTTTATTAAACATTGCTCGGGTAGTCACGTTCAATTCCCACTGAAAAAAAAAAATCTGTTTCCTACTTACCATATGTTTTCCCACAGTGTAGGAGAATGGCAATAGGCATTCAATGGGAACTTTACTTTGAAAAATGGAATGAAGACGATGATGAATATAATCATATTTGATTTATTTTTTATGATTTGTATTCAACTTTGACTATTGCTGTAGAGTACTTTTATTGGTTTGCTTGTTATCTTTGGCTCTTCTAGAGAGTTTACATATGTTAAAAACCTGTATTTTGCAAAAGAAGGAGATGCCAGAGATTGAACCCGGGGCCTCATACATGCAAAGCATGCACTCTACGACTGAGCTACATCCCTTATGAGTTGCTATTTTATTATACACAAGTGATTGCAGCTTTACATTTCACTAGAGATTTACTACTTTTCAGTGTTATTAGGGACATCTTAGAGGATGGAAGTATAACCAGTATACCATGCTTGACTTCAAAGACTTTATGGTTTTCATGGCTGATGAGAATGCAAGGAGATGCCAATTCTGAACATTGGAATGCTCTTAAAGTTCTCCATCAGAGACTGGTTTATCATCAGAATACCCTACTTTTTCTAATGAATGGTGTTGATATTGATCAAGATTTGCTAACTAGAGGGCTTTCTTACATTCTGTTTGGTCATCAGTGTCAGAACTTAGTAGAAGGGCACAAAGAATGCATGCTATGACTGCCTCTTGGGATAGCTAGCTAATGCTTCACCAGACAATCTATCTAGAGTTGATATGTTGTCATCATTCCATGCTTTGAAATTTCATTAAGTGCTTGCCCTCCAAGCCCATGTCCATCCTCTTTTTGTTCACAAAGTGTTTGAACTTGTCTCTCAATCATAATCATTTAGTTTTGCTATATTATTTATCTCGCTCTATTATTAAACTTTGCTCGGGTAGTCGCCTTCAGTTCCCACTGAAAATAAAAAATCTATTTCCTACTTACCATATGTTTTCCTTCAGTGTAGGAAAATGGCAATAGGCATTCAATGGGAACTTTACTTTGAAAAATGGAATGAAGACGATGTTGAATATAATCATATTTGATTGATTTTTTATGATTTGTATTCAACTTTGAATATTGCTGTAGAGTACTTTTATTGGTTTGCTTGTTATCTGTGGCTCTTCTAGAGACTTTACATATTGTAAAAAGCTGTATTTTGCAAAACATGGAGATGCCAGGGATTGAACCCAGGGCCTCATTCATGCAAAGCATGCACTCTACCACTGAGGTACATCCCTTATGAGATGCTATTTTCTTATGTACAAGTGATTGCAGCTTTACATTTCACTAGAGATTTACTACTTTTCAGTGTTATTAGGTATATCTTAGAAGATGGAAGTATAACCATTATACCATGCTTGACTTCAAGGACTTTATGATTTTCATTTCTGATGAGAATGAAAGTAGAAGCCCATTCCGAACATTGGAATGCTCTTAAAGTTCTCCATCAGAGACTGGTTTATCATCATAGTCCCCTACCTTTACTAATGAATGGTGTGGATATTAATCAAGTTTTCCTAACTAGAGGGCTTTCTTACATACTGTTTGGTCATCAGTGTCAGAACTTAGTAGAAGGGCACAAAGGATGCATGCTATATTTGCCTCTTGGGTATTGCAAGCTAATGCTTCAGCAGATATTCTATCTAAAGTTGATATGTTGTCATCATTCCATGCTTTGAAATTTCATTAAGTGCTTCCCCTCCAAGCCCATGTCCATCCTCTTTTTGTTCACAAAGTGTTTGAACTTGTCTCTCAATCTTAATCATTTAGTTTTGCTATATTATTTGTCTCGCTCTTTTATTAAACTTTGCTCGGGTAGTCGCGTTCAATTCCCACTGAAAAAAAAAAATCTGTTTCCTACTTACCATATGTTTTCCCACAGTGTAGGAGAATGGCAATAGGCATTCAATGGGAACTTTACTTTGAAAAATGGAATGAAGACGATGATGAATATAATCATATTTGATTTATTTTTTATGATTTGTATTCAACTTTGACTATTGCTGTAGAGTACTTTTATTGGTTTGCTTGTTATCTTTGGCTCTTCTAGAGAGTTTACATATGGTAAAAACCTGTATTTTGCAAAAGAAGGAGATGCCAGAGATTGAACCCAGGGCCTCATACATGCAAAGCATGCACTCTACGACTGAGCTACATCCCTTATGAGTTGCTATTTTCTTATACACAAGTGATTGCAGCTTTACATTTCACTAGAGATTTACTACTTTTCAGTGTTATTAGGGACAACTTAGAGGATGGAAGTATAACCAGTATACCATGCTTGACTTCAAAGACTTTATGGTTTTCATGGCTGATGAGAATGCAAGGAGATGCCAATTCTGAACATTGGAATGCTCTTAAAGTTCTCCATCAGAGACTGGTTTATCATCAGAATACCCTACTTTTTCTAATGAATGGTGTTGATATTGATCAAGTTTTCCTAACTAGAGGGCTTTCTTATATTCTGTTTGGTCATCAGTGTCAGAACTTAGTAGAAGGGCACAAAGGATGCATGCTATGACTGCCTCTTGGGCATTGCTATCTAATGCTTCACCTGACAATATATCTAGAGTTGATATGTTGTCATCATTCCATGCTTTGAAATTTCATTAAGTGCTTGCCCTCCAAGCCCATGTCCATCCTCTTTTTGTTCACAAAGTGTTTGACCTTGTCTCTCAATCTTAATCATTTAGTTTTGCTATATTATTTATCTCGCTCTTTTATTAAACTTTGCTCAGGTAGTCGCCTTCAGTTCCCACTGAAAATAAACAATCTATTTCCTACTTACCATATGTTTTCCTTCAGTGTAGGAGAATGGCAATAGGCATTCAATGGGAACTTTACTTTGAAGAAAGGAATGAAGATGATGTTGAATATAATCATATTTGATTGATTTTTTATGATTTGTGTTCAACTTTGGCTATTGCTGTAGAGTTCTTTTATTGGTTTGCTTGTTATCTGTGGCTCTTCTAGAGAGTTTACATATCGTAAAAAGCTGTATTTTGCAAAACATGGAGAAGCCAGGGATTGAACCCGGGGCCTCATTCATGCAAAGCATGCACTCTACGACTGAGCTACATCCCTTATGAGTTGCTATTTTCTTATACACAAGTGATTGCAGCTTTACATTTCACTAGAGATTTACTACTTTTCAGTGTTATTAGGGACATCTTAGAGGATGGAAGTATAACCAGTATACCATGCTTGACTTCAAAGACTTTATGGTTTTCATGGCTGATGAGAATGCAAGGAGATGCCAATTCTGAACATTGGAATGCTCTTAAAGTTCTCCATCAGAGACTGGTTTATCATCAGAATACCCTACCTTTTCTAATGAATGGTGTTGATATTGATCAAGTTTTCCTAACTAGAGGGCTTTCTTATATTCTGTTTGGTCATCAGTGTCAGAACTTAGTAGAAGGGCACAAAGGATGCATGCTATGACTGCCTCTTGGGCATTTGTATCTAATGCTTCACCTGACAATATATCTAGAGTTGATATGTTGTCATCATTCCATGCTTTGAAATTTCATTAAGTGCTTGCCCTCCAAGCCCATGTCCATCCTCTTTTTGTTCACAAAGTGTTTGACCTTGTCTCTCAATCTTAATCAATTAGTTTTGCTATATTATTTATCTCGCTCTTTTATTAAACTTTGCTCAGGTAGTCGCCTTCAGTTCCCACTGAAAATAAACAATCTATTTCCTACTTACCATATGTTTTCCTTCAGTGTAGGAGAATGGCAATAGGCATTCAATGGGAACTTTAGTTTGAAAAATGGAATGAAGACGATGTTGAATATAATCATATTTGATTGATTTTTTATGATTTGTGTTCAACTTTGGCTATTGCTGTAGAGTACTTTTATTGGTTTGCTTGTTATCTGTGGCTCTTCTAGAGAGTTTACATATCGTAAAAAGCTGTATTTTGCAAAACATGGAGATGCCAGGGATTGAACCCGGGGCGTCATTCATGCAAAGCATGCACTCTACCACTGAGGTACATCCCTTATGAGATGCCTGTTTTATGCACAAGTGATTGCAGCTTTACATTTCGCTAGAGATTTACTTCTTTTCAGTGTTATTAGGGATATCTTAGAAGATGGAAGTATAACCATTTTACCATGCTTGACTTCAAGGACTTTATGGTTTTCATGCCTGATGAGAATGCAAGTAGATGCCCATTCCGAACATTGGAATGCTCTTAAAGTTCTCCATCAGAGACTGGTTTATCAACATAGTCCCCTACCTTTACTAATGAATGGTGTGGATATTAATCAAGTTTTCCTAACTAGAGGGCTTTCTTACATACTGTTTGGTCATCAGTGTCAGAACTTAGTAGAAGGGCACAAAGGATGCATGCTATATTTGCCTCTTGGGTATTGCAAGCTAATGCTTCACCAGATATTCTATCTAAAGTTGATATGTTGTCATCATTCCATGCTTTGAAATTTCATTAAGTGCTTCCCCTCCAAGCCCATGTCCATCCTCTTTTTGTTCACAAAGTGTTTGAAATTGTCTCTCAATCTTAATCAATTAGTTTTGCTATATTATTTGTCTCGCTCTTTTATTAAACTTTGCTCGGGTAGTCACGTTCAATTCCCACTGAAAAAAAAAAATCTGTTTCCTACTTACCATATGTTTTCCCACAGTGTAGGAGAATGGCAATAGGCATTCAATGGGAACTTTACTTTGAAAAATGGAATGAAGACGATGATGAATATAATCATATTTGATTTATTTTTTATGATTTGTATTCAACTTTGACTATTGCTGTAGAGTACTTTTATTGGTTTGCTTGTTATCTTTGGCTCTTCTAGAGAGTTTACATATGGTAAAAACCTGTATTTTGCAAAAGAAGGAGATGCCAGAGATTGAACCCGGGGCCTCATACATGCAAAGCATGCACTCTACGACTGAGCTACATCCCTTATGAGTTGCTATTTTATTATACACAAGTGATTGCAGCTTTACATTTCACTAGAGATTTACTACTTTTCAGTGTTATTAGGGACATCTTAGAGGATGGAAGTATAACCAGTATACCATGCTTGACTTCAAAGACTTTATGGTTTTCATGGCTGATGAGAATGCAAGGAGATGCCAATTCTGAACATTGGAATGCTCTTAAAGTTCTCCATCAGAGACTGGTTTATCATCAGAATACCCTACTTTTTCTAATGAATGGTGTTGATATTGATCAAGATTTGCTAACTAGAGGGCTTTCTTACATTCTGTTTGGTCATCAGTGTCAGAATTTAGTAGAAGGGCACAAAGAATGCATGCTATGACTGCCTCTTGGGATAGCTAGCTAATGCTTCACCAGACAATCTATCTAGAGTTGATATGTTGTCATCATTCCATGCTTTGAAATTTCATTAAGTGCTTGCCCTCCAAGCCCATGTCCATCCTCTTTTTGTTCACAAAGTGTTTGAACTTGTCTCTCAATCATAATCATTTAGTTTTGCTATATTATTTATCTCGCTCTATTATTAAACTTTGCTCGGGTAGTCGCCTTCAGTTCCCACTGAAAATAAAAAATCTATTTCCTACTTACCATATGTTTTCCTTCAGTGTAGGAAAATGGCAATAGGCATTCAATGGGAACTTTACTTTGAAAAATGGAATGAAGACGATGTTGAATATAATCATATTTGATTGATTTTTTATGATTTGTGTTCAACTTTGGCTATTGCTGTAGAGTACTTTTATTGGTTTGCTTGTTATCTGTGGCTCTTCTAGAGACTTTACATATTGTAAAAAGCTGTATTTTGCAAAACATGGAGATGCCAGGGATTGAACCCAGGGCCTCATTCATGCAAAGCATGCACTCTACCACTGAGGTACATCCCTTATGAGATGCTATTTTCTTATGTACAAGTGATTGCAGCTTTACATTTCACTAGAGATTTACTACTTTTCAGTGTTATTAGGTATATCTTAGAAGATGGAAGTATAACCATTATACCATGCTTGACTTCAAGGACTTTATGGTTTTCATTTCTGATGAGAATGAAAGTAGAAGCCCATTCCGAACATTGGAATGCTCTTAAAGTTCTCCATCAGAGACTGGTTTATCATCAGAATCCCCTACTTTTACTAATGAATGGTGTGGATATTGATCAAGTTTTGCTAACTAGAGGGCTTTTTTACATTCTGTTTGGTCATCAGTGTCAGAACTTAGTAGAAGGGCACAAAGGATGCATGCTATGACTGCCTCTTAGGCATTGCTAGCTAATGCTTCACCAGACAATTTATCTAGAATTGATATGTTGTCATCATTCCATGCTTTGAAATTTCATTAAGTGCTTCCCCTCCAAGCCCATGTCCATCCTCTTTTTGTTCACAAAGTGCTTGAACTTGTCTCTCAATCTTAATCAATTAGTTTTGCTATATTATTTGTCTCACTCTTTTATTAAACTTTACTCGGGTAGTCGCCTTCAGTTCCCACTGAAAATAAGCAATCTATTTCCTACTTACCATATGTTTTCCCACAGTGTAGGAGAATGGCAATAGGCATTCAATCTGAACTTTACTTTGAAAAATGGAATGAAGACGATGTTGAATATAGTCATATTTGATTGATTTTTTATGATTTGTATTCAACTTTGACTATTGCTGTAGAGTACTTTTATTGGTTTGCTTGTTATCTTTGGCTCTTCTAGAGAGTTACATATGGTAAAAAGCTGTATTTTGCAAAACATGGAGAAGCCGATGATTGAATCGGGGCCTCATACATGCAAAGCATGCGCTCTACCACTGAGCTACATCCCTTATGTGATGCTATTTTCTTATACACAAGTGATTGCAGCTTTACATTTCACTAGAGATTTACTACTTTTCAGTGTTATTAGGGATATCTTAGAAGATGGAAGTATAACCATTATACCATGCTTGACTTCCAGGACTTTATGGTTTTCATGGCTGATGAGAATGCAAGTAGATGCCCATTCCAAACATTGGAATGCTCTTAAAGTTCTCCATCAGAGACTGGTTTATCATCATAATCCCCTACTTTTACTAATGAATGGTGTGGATATTAATCAAGTTTTCCTAACTAGAGGGCTTTCTTACATTCTGTTTGGTCATCAGTGTCAGAACTTAGTAGAAGGGCACAAAGGATGCATGCTGTATTTGCCTCTTGGGTATTGCTAGCTAATGCTTTACCAGATAATCTATCTAAAGTTGATATGTTGTCATCATTCCATGCTTTGAAATTTCATTAAGTGCTTGCCCTCCAAGCCCATGTCCATCCTCTTTTTGTTCACAAAGTGTTTGAACTTGTCTCTCAATCTTAATCATTTAGTTTTGCTATATTATTTATCTCGCTCTATTATTAAACTTTGCTTGGGTAGTCGCCTTCAGTTCCCACTGAAAATAAACAATCTATTTCCTACTTACCATATGTTTTCCTTCAGTGTAGGAGAATGGCAATAGGCATTCAATGGGAACTTTACTTTGAAGAAAGGAATGAAGACGATGTTGAATATAATCATATTTGATTGATTTTTTATGATTTGTGTTCAACTTTGGCTATTGCTGTAGAGTTCTTTTATTGGTTTGCTTGTTATCTGTGGCTCTTCTAGAGAGTTTACATATCGTAAAAAGCTGTATTTTGCAAAACATGGAGATGCCAGGGATTGAACCCGGGGCCTCATTCATGCAAAGCATGCACTCTACCACTGAGGTACATCCCTTATGAGATACTATTTTCTTATGTACAAGTGATTGCAGCTTTACATTTCACTAGAGATTTACTACTTTTCAGTGTTATTAGGGATATCTTAGAAGATGGAAGTATAACCATTATACTATGCTTGACTTCAAGGACTTTATGGTTTTCATTTCTGATGAGAATGCAAGTAGATGCCCATTCCGAACATTGGAATGCTCTTAAAGTTCTCCATCAGAGACTGGTTTATCATCATAGTTGCCTACCTTTACTAATGAATGGTGTGGATATTAATCAAGTTTTCCTAACTAGAGGGCTTTCTTACATACTGTTTGGTCATCAGTGTCAGAACTTAGTAGAAGGGCACAAAGGATGCATGCTATATTTGCCTCTTGGGTATTGCAAGCTAATGCTTCAGCAGATATTCTATCTAAAGTTGATATGTTGTCATCATTCCATGCTTTGAAATTTCATTAAGTGCTTCCCCTCCAAGCCCATGTCCATCCTCTTTTTGTTCACAAAGTGTTTGAACTTGTCTCTCAATCTTAATCAATTAGTTTTGCTATATTATTTGTCTCGCTCTTTTATTAAACTTTGCTCGGGTAGTCGCGTTCAATTCCCACTGAAAAAAAAAAATCTGTTTCCTACTTACCATATGTTTTCCCACAGTGTAGGAGAATGGCAATAGGTATTCAATGGGAACTTTACTTTGAAAAATGGAATGAAGACGATGATGAATATAATCATATTTGATTTATTTTTTATGATTTGTATTCAACTTTGACTATTGCTGTAGAGTACTTTTATTGGTTTGCTTGTTATCTTTGGCTCTTCTAGAGAGTTTACATATGGTAAAAACCTGTATTTTGCAAAAGAAGGAGATGCCAGAGATTGAAACCGGGGCCTCATACATGCAAAGCATGCACTCTACGACTGAGCTACATCCCTTATGAGTTGCTATTTTCTTATACACAAGTGATTGCAGCTTTACATTTCACTAGAGATTTACTACTTTTCAGTGTTATTAGGGACATCTTAGAGGATGGAAGTATAACCAGTATACCATGCTTGACTTCAAAGACTTTATGGTTTTCATGGCTGATGAGAATGCAAGGAGATGCCAATTCTGAACATTGGAATGCTCTTAAAGTTCTCCATCAGAGACTGGTTTATCATCAGAATACCCTACTTTTTCTAATGAATGGTGTTGATATTGATCAAGTTTTCCTAACTAGAGGGCTTTCTTATATTCTGTTTGGTCATCAGTGTCAGAACTTAGTAGAAGGGCACAAAGGATGCATGCTATGACTGCCTCTTGGGCATTGCTATCCAATGCTTCACCTGACAATATATCTAGAGTTGATATGTTGTCATCATTCCATGCTTTGAAATTTCATTAAGTGCTTGCCCTCCAAGCCCATGTCCATCCTCTTTTTGTTCACAAAGTGTTTGACCTTGTCTCTCAATCTTAATCAATTAGTTTTGCTATATTATTTATCTCGCTCTTTTATTAAACTTTGCTCAGGTAGTCGCCTTCAGTTCCCACTGAAAATAAACAATCTATTTCCTACTTACCATATGTTTTCCTTCAGTGTAGGAGAATGGCAATAGGCATTCAATGGGAACTTTACTTTGAAAAATGGAATGAAGACGATGTTGAATATAATCATATTTGATTGATTTTTTATGATTTGTGTTCAACTTTGGCTATTGCTGTAGAGTACTTTTATTGGTTTGCTTGTTATCTGTGGCTCTTCTAGAGAGTTTACATATCGTAAAAAGCTGTATTTTGCAAAACATGGAGATGCCAGGGATTGAACCCGGGGCGTCATTCATGCAAAGCATGCACTCTACCACTGAGGAACATCCCTTACGAGATGCTTTTTTTATGCACAAGTGATTGCAGCTTTACATTTCGCTAGAGATTTACTTCTTTTCAGTGTTATTAGGGATATCTTAGAAGATGGAAGTATAACCATTTTACCATGCTTGACTTCAAGGACTTTATGGTTTTCATGGCTGATGAGAATGCAAGTAGATGCCCATTCCGAACATTGGAATGCTCTTAAAGTTCTCCATCAGAGACTGGTTTATCATCATAGTCCCCTACCTTTACTAATGAATGGTGTGGATATTAATCAAGTTTTCCTAACTAGAGGGCTTTCTTACATACTGTTTGGTCATCAGTGTCAGAACTTAGTAGAAGGGCACAAAGGATGCATGCTATATTTGCCTCTTGGGTATTGCAAGCTAATGCTTCACCAGATATTCTATCTAAAGTTGATATGTTGTCATCATTCCATGCTTTGAAATTTCATTAAGTGCTTCCCCTCCAAGCCCATGTCCATCCTCTTTTTGTTCACAAAGTGTTTGAACTTGTCTCTCAATCTTAATCAATTAGTTTTGCTATATTATTTGTCTCGCTCTTTTATTAAACTTTGCTCAGGTAGTCACGTTCAATTCCCACTGAAAAAAAAAAATCTGTTTCCTACTTACCATATGTTTTCCCACAGTGTAGGAGAATGGCAATAGGCATTCAATGGGAACTTTACTTTGAAAAATGGAATGAAGACGATGATGAATATAATCATATTTGATTTATTTTTTATGATTTGTATTCAACTTTGACTATTGCTGTAGAGTACTTTTATTGGTTTGCTTGTTATCTTTGGCTCTTCTAGAGAGTTTACATATGGTAAAAACCTGTATTTTGCAAAAGAAGGAGATGCCAGAGATTGAACCCGGGGCCTCATACATGCAAAGCATGCACTCTACGACTGAGCTACATCCCTTATGAGTTGCTATTTTATTATACACAAGTGATTGCAGCTTTACATTTCACTAGAGATTTACTACTTTTCAGTGTTATTAGGTATATCTTAGAAGATGGAAGTATAACCATTATACCATGCTTGACTTCAAGGACTTTATGGTTTTCATTTCTGATGAGAATGAAAGTAGATGCCCATTCCGAACATTGGAATGCTCTTAAAGTTCTCCATCAGAGACTGGTTTATCATCAGAATCCCCTACTTTTACTAATGAATGGAGTGGATATTGATCAAGTTTTGCTAACTAGAGGGCTTTTTTACATTCTGTTTGGTCATCAGTGTCAGAACTTAGTAGAAGGGCACAAAGGATGCATGCTATGACTGCCTCTTAGGCATTGCTAGCTAATGCTTCACCAGACAATTTATCTAGAGTTGATATGTTGTCATCATTCCATGCTTTGAAATTTCATTAAGTGCTTGCCCTCCAAGCCCATGTCCATCCTCTTTTTGTTCACAAAGTGTTTGAACTTGTCTCTCAATCTTAATCAATTAGTTTTGCTATATTATTTGTCTCACTCTTTTATTAAACTTTGCTCGGGTAGTCGCGTTCAATTCCCACTGAAAAAAAAAAATCTGTTTCCTACTTACCATATGTTTTCCCACAGTGTAGGAGAATGGCAATAGGTATTCAATGGGAACTTTACTTTGAAAAATGGAATGAACACGATGATGAATATATTCATATTTGATTTATTTTTTATGATTTGTATTCAACTTTGACTATTGCTGTAGAGTACTTTTATTGGTTTGCTTGTTATCTTTGGCTCTTCTAGAGAGTTTACATATGGTAAAAACCTGTATTTTGCAAAAGAAGGAGATGCCAGAGATTGAACCCGGGGCCTCATACATGCAAAGCATGCACTCTACGACTGAGCTACATCCCTTATGAGTTGCTATTTTCTTATACACAAGTGATTGCAGCTTTACATTTCACTAGAGATTTACTACTTTTCAGTGTTATTAGGGACATCTTAGAGGATGGAAGTATAACCAGTATACCATGCTTGACTTCAAAGACTTTATGGTTTTCATGGCTGATGAGAATGCAAGGAGATGCCAATTCTGAACATTGGAATGCTCTTAAAGTTCTCCATCAGAGACTGGTTTATCATCAGAATACCCTACTTTTTCTAATGAATGGTGTTGATATTGATCAAGTTTTCCTAACTAGAGGGCTTTCTTATATTCTGTTTGGTCATCAGTGTCAGAACTTAGTAGAAGGGCACAAAGGATGCATGCTATGACTGCCTCTTGGGCATTGCTATCTAATGCTTCACCTGACAATATATCTAGAGTTGATATGTTGTCATCATTCCATGCTTTGAAATTTCATTAAGTGCTTGCCCTCCAAGCCCATGTCCATCCTCTTTTTGTTCACAAAGTGTTTGACCTTGTCTCTCAATCTTAATCAATTAGTTTTGCTATATTATTTATCTCGCTCTTTTATTAAACTTTGCTCAGGTAGTCGCCTTCAGTTCCCACTGAAAATAAACAATCTATTTCCTACTTACCATATGTTTTCCTTCAGTGTAGGAGAATGGCAATAGGCATTCAATGGGAACTTTACTTTGAAAAATGGAATGAAGACGATGTTGAATACAATCATATTTGATTGATTTTTTATGATTTGTGTTCAACTTTGGCTATTGCTGTAGAGTACTTTTATTGGTTTGCTTGTTATCTGTGGCTCTTCTAGAGAGTTTACATATCGTAAAAAGCTGTATTTTGCAAAACATGGAGATGCCAGGGATTGAACCCGGGGCGTCATTCATGCAAAGCATGCACTCTACCACTGAGGAACATCCCTTATGAGATGCTTTTTTTATGCACAAGTGATTGCAGCTTTACATTTCGCTAGAGATTTACTTCTTTTCAGTGTTATTAGGGATATCTTAGAAGATGGAAGTATAACCATTTTACCATGCTTGACTTCAAGGACTTTATGGTTTTCATGGCTGATGAGAATGCAAGTAGATGCCCATTCCGAACATTGGAATGCTCTTAAAGTTCTCCATCAGAGACTGGTTTATCATCATAGTCCCCTACCTTTACTAATGAATGGTGTGGATATTAATCAAGTTTTCCTAACTAGAGGGCTTTCTTACATACTGTTTGGTCATCAGTGTCAGAACTTAGTAGAAGGGCACAAAGGATGCATGCTATATTTGCCTCTTGGGTATTGCAAGCTAATGCTTCACCAGATATTCTATCTAAAGTTGATATGTTGTCATCATTCCATGCTTTGAAATTTCATTAAGTGCTTCCCCTCCAAGCCCATGTCCATCCTCTTTTTGTTCACAAAGTGTTTGAACTTGTCTCTCAATCTTAATCAATTAGTTTTGCTATATTATTTGTCTCGCTCTTTTATTAAACTTTGCTCAGGTAGTCACGTTCAATTCCCACTGAAAAAAAAAAATCTGTTTCGTACTTACCATATGTTTTCCCACAGTGTAGGAGAATGGCAATAGGCATTCAATGGGAACTTTACTTTGAAAAATGGAATGAAGACGAAGATGAATATAATCATATTTGATTTATTTTTTATGATTTGTATTCAACTTTGACTATTGCTGTAGAGTACTTTTATTGGTTTGCTTGTTATCTTTGGCTCTTCTAGAGAGTTTACATATGGTAAAAACCTGTATTTTGCAAAAGAAGGAGATGCCAGAGATTGAACCCGGGGCCTCATACATGCAAAGCATGCACTCTACGACTGAGCTACATCCCTTATGAGTTGCTATTTTATTATACACAAGTGATTGCAGCTTTACATTTCACTAGAGATTTAATACTTTTCAGTGTTATTAGGGACATCTTAGAGGATGGAAGTGTAACCAGTATACCATGCTTGACTTCAAAGACTTTATGGTTTTCATGGCTGATGAGAATGCAAGGAGATGCCAATTCTGAACATTGGAATGCTCTTAAAGTTCTCCATCAGAGACTGGTTTATCATCAGAATACCCTACTTTTTCTAATGAATGGTGTTGATATTGATCAAGATTTGCTAACTAGAGGGCTTTCTTACATTCTGTTTGGTCATCAGTGTCAGAACTTAGTAGAAGGGCACAAAGAATGCATGCTATGACTGCCTCTTGGGATAGCTAGCTAATGCTTCACCAGACAATCTATCTAGAGTTGATATGTTGTCATCATTCCATGCTTTGAAATTTCATTAAGTGCTTGCCCTCCAAGCCCATGTCCATCCTCTTTTTGTTCACAAAGTGTTTGAACTTGTCTCTCAATCATAATCATTTAGTTTTGCTATATTATTTATCTCGCTCTATTATTAAACTTTGCTCGGGTAGTCGCCTTCAGTTCCCACTGAAAATAAAAAATCTATTTCCTACTTACCATATGTTTTCCTTCAGTGTAGGAAAATGGCAATAGGCATTCAATGGGAA
This sequence comes from Taudactylus pleione, assembly GCA_031769625.1. NCBI lineage: Eukaryota > Metazoa > Chordata > Amphibia > Anura > Myobatrachidae > Taudactylus > Taudactylus pleione. Next base: position 1,148,421 of record JAUIMM010000069.1, read on the forward strand.
CTTTACTTTGAAAAATGGAATGAAGACGATGTTGAATATAATCATATTTGATTGATTTTTTATGATTTGTGTTCAACTTTGGCTATTGCTGTAGAGTACTTTTATTGGTTTGTTTGTTATCTGTGGCTCTTCTAGAGACTTTACATATTTTAAAAAGCTGTATTTTGCAAAACATGGAGATGCCAGGGATTGAACCCAGGGCCTCATTCATGCAAAGCATGCACTCTACCACTGAGGTACATCCCTTATGAGATAATATTTTCTTATGTACAAGTGATTGCAGCTTTACATTTCACTAGAGATTTACTACTTTTCAGTGTTATTAGGTATATCTTAGAAGATGGAAGTATAACCATTATACCATGCTTGACTTCAAGGACTTTATGATTTTCATTTCTGATGAGAATGCAAGTAGATGCCCATTCCGAACATTGGAATGCTATTAAAGTTCTCCATCAGAGACTGGTTTATCATCATAATCCCCTACTTTTACTAATGAATGGTGTGGATATTGATCAAGTTTTGCTAACTAGAGGGCTTTTTTACATTCTGTTTGGTCATCAGTGTCAGAACTTAGTAGAAGGGCACAAAGGATGCATGCTATGACTGCCTCTTGGGCATTGCTAGCTAATGCTTCACCAGACAATCTATCTAGAGTTGATATGTTGTCATCATTCCATGCTTTGAAATTTCATTAAGTGCTTGCCCTCAAAGCCCATGTCCATCCTCTTTTTGTTCACAAAGTGTTTGAACTTGTCTCTCAATCTTAATCAATTAGTATTGCTATATTATTTGTCTCTCTCTTTTATTAAACTTTGCTCGGGTAGTCGCGTTCAATTCCCACTGAAAAAAAAAAATCTGTTTCCTACTTACCATATGTTTTCCCACAGTGTAGGAGAATGGCAATAGGAATTCAATGGGAACTTTACTTTGAAAAATGGAATGAAGACGATGATGAATATAATCATATTTGATTTATTTTTTATGATTTGTATTCAACTTTGACTATTGCTGTAGAGTACTTTTATTGGTTTGCTTGTTATCTTTGGCTCTTCTAGAGAGTTTACATATGGTAAAAATCTGTATTTTGCAAAAGATGGAGATGCCAGGGATTGAACCCGGGGCCTAATACATGCAAAGCATGCAATCTACGACTGAGCTACATCCCTTATGAGATGCTATTTTCTTTTACACAAGTGATTGCAGCTTTACATTTCACTAGAGATTTACTACTTTTCAGTGTTATTAGGGACATCTTAGAAGATGGATGTATAACCATTATACCATGCTTGACTTCAAGGACTTTATGGTTTTCATTTCTGATGAGAATGCAAGTAGATGCCCATTCCGAACATTGGAATGCTCTTAAAGTTCTCCATCAGAGACAGGTTTATCATCAGAATCCCCTACTTTTACTAATGAATGGTGTGGATATTGATCAAGTTTTGCTAACTAGAGGGCTTTTTTACATTCTGTTTGGTCATCAGTGTCAGAACTTAGTAGAAGGGCACAAAGGATGCATGCTATATTTGCCTCGTGGGTATTGCAAGCTAATGCTTCACCAGATAATCTATCTAGTGTTGATATGTTGTCATCATTCCATGCTTTGAAATTTCATTAAGTGCTTGCCCTCCAAGCCCATGTCCATCCTCTTTTTGTTCACAAAGTGTTAGAACTTGTCTCTCAATCTTAATCAATTAGTTTTGCTATATTATTTGTCTCGCTCTTTTATTAAACTTTGCTCGGGCAGTCGCGTTCAGTTCCCACTGAAAATAAGCAATCTATTTCCTACTTACCATATGTTTTCCCACAGTGTAGGAGAATGGCAATAGGCATTCAATGGGAACTTTACTTTGAAAAATGGAATGAAGATGATGTTTATTATAATCATATTTGATTGATTTTTTAAGATTTGTGTTCATCTTTGGCTATTACCGTTGAGTACTTTTATTGGTTTGCTTGTTATCTGTGATTCTTCTAGAGAGTTTACATATTGTAAAAAGCTGTGTTTTGCAAAACATGGAGATGCCAGTGATTGAACCCAGGGCCTCATACATGCAAAGAATGCACTCTACCACTGAGCTACATCCCTTATGAGATGCTTTCTTTTATGCACAAGTGATTGCAGCTTTACATTTCGCAAGAGATTTACTACTTTTCAGTGTTATTAGGAATATCTTAGAAGATGGAAGTATAACCATTTTACCATGCTTGACTTCGAGGACTTTATGGTTTTCATGGCTGATGAGAATGCAAGTAGATGCCCATAACGAACATTGGAATGCTCTTAAAGTTCTCCATCAGAGACTGGTTTATCATCATAGTCCCCTACCTTTACTAATGAATGGTGTGGATATTAACCAAGTTTTCCTAACTAGAGGGCTTTCTTACATACTGTTTGGTCATCAGTGTCAGAACTTAGTAGAAGGGCACAAAGGATGCATGCTATATTTGCCTCTTGGGTATTGCAAGCTAATGCTTCACCAGATATTCTATCTAAAGTTGATATGTTGTCATCATTCCATGCTTTGAAATTTCATTAAGTGCTTGCCCTCCTAGCCCATTTCCATCCTCTTTTTGTTCACAAAGTGTTTGAACTTGTCTCTCAATCTTAATCAATTAGTTTTACTATATTATTTGTCTCGCTCTTTTATTAAACTTTGCTAGTGTAGTCGCCTTCAGTTCCCACTGAAAATAAAAAATCTATTTCCTACTTACTATATGTTTTCCCACAGTGCAGGAGAATGGCAATAGGCATTCAATGGGAACTTTACTTTGAAAAATGGAATGAAGACGATGATGAATATAATCATATTTGATTTATTTTTTAAGATTTGTATTCAACTTTGACTATTGCTGTAGAGTACTTTTATTGGTTTGCTTGTTATCTTTGGCTCTTCTAGAGAGTTTACATATGGTAAAAACCTGTATTTTGCAAAAGATGGAGATGCCAGGGATTGAACCCGGTGCCTAATACATGCAAAGCATGCACTCTACGACTGAGCTACATCCCTTATGACATGCTATTTTCTTATACACAAGTGATTGCAGCTTTACTTTTCACTAGAGATTTACTTCTTTTCAGTGTTATTAGGGACATCTTAGAGGATGGAAGTATAACCAGTATACCATGCTTGACTTCAAAGACTTTATGGTTTTCATGGCTGATGAGGATGCAAGGAGATGCCAATTCTGAACATTGGAATGCTCTTAAAGTTCTCCATCAGAGACTGGTTTATCATCAGAATACCCTACTTTTTCTAATGAATGGTGTTGATATTGATCAAGTTTTGCTAACTAGAGGGATTTCTTATATTCTGTTTGGTCATCAGTGTAAGAACTTAGTAGAAGGGCACAAAGGATGCATGCTATGACTGCCTCTTGGGCTAGCTAGCTAATGTTTCACCAGACAATCTATCTAGAGTTGATATGTTGTCATCATTCCATGCTTTGAAATTTCATTAAGTGCTTGCCCTCCAAGCCCATGTCCATCCTCTTTTTGTTCACAAAGTGTTTGAACTTGTCTCTCAATCTTAATCATTTAGTTTTGCTATATTATTTATCTCGCTCTATTATTAAACTTTGCTCGGTTAGTCGCCTTCAGTTCCCACTGAAAATAAACAATCTATTTCCTACTTACCATATGTTTTCCCTCAGTGTAGGAGAATGGCAATAGGCATTCAATGGGAACTTTACTTTGAAAAATGGAATGAAGACGATGTTGAATATAATCATAGTTGATTGATTTTTTATGATTTGTGTTCAACTTTGGCTATTGCTGTAGAGTACTTTTATTGGTTTGCTTGTTATCTGTGATTCTTCTAGAGAGTTTACATATTGTAAAAAGCTGTGTTTTGCAAAACATGGAGATGCCAGGGATTGAACCCAGGGCCTCATAAATGCAAAGCATGCACTCTACCACTGAGCTACATCCCTTATGAGATGCTTTCATTTATGCACAAGTGATTGCAGCTTTACATTTCTCAAGAGATTTACTACTTTTCAGTGTTATTAGGGATATCTTAGAAGATGGAAGTATAACCATTATACCATGCTTGACTTCAAGGACTTAATGGTTTTCATTTCTGATGAGAATGCAAGTAGATGCCCATTCCGAACATTGGAATGCTCTTAAAGTTCTCCATCAGAGACTGGTTTATCATCATAGTCCCCTACCTTTACTAATGAATGGTGTGGATATTAATCAAGTTTTCCTAACTAGAGGGCTTTCATACATACTGTTTGGTCATCAGTGTCAGAACTTAGTAGAAGGGCACAAAGGATGCATGCTATATTTGCCTCTTGGGTATTGCAAGCTAATGCTTCAGCAGATATTCTATCTAAAGTTGATATGTTGTCATCATTCCATGCTTTGAAATTTCATTAAGTGCTTCCCCTCCAAGCCCATGTCCATCCTCTTTTTGTTCACAAAGTGTTTGAACTTGTCTCTCAATCTTAATCAATTAGTTTTGCTATATTATTTGTCTCTCTCTTTTATTAAACTTTGCTCGGGTAGTCGCGTTCAATTCCCACTGAAAAAAAAAAATCTGTTTCCTACTTACCATATGTTTTCCCACAGTGTAGGAGAATGGCAATAGGCATTCAATGGGAACTTTACTTTGAAAAATGGAATGAAGACGATGATGAATATAATCATATTTGATTTATTTTTTATGATTTGTATTAAACTTTGACTATTGCTGTAGAGTACTTTTTTTGGTTTGCTTGTTATCTTTGGCTCTTCTAGAGAGTTTACATATGGTAAAAATCTGTATTTTGCAAAAGATGGAGATGCCAGGGATTGAACCCGGGGCCTAATACATGCAAAGCATGCAATCTATGACTGAGCGACATCCCTTATCAGATGCTATTTTCTTATACACAAGTGATTGCAGCTTTACATTTCACTAGAGATTTACTACTTTTCAGTGTTATTAGGGATATCTTAGAAGATGGAAGTATAACCATTATACCATGCTTGACTTCAAGGACTTTATGGTTTTCATTTCTGATGAGAATGCAAGTAGATGCCCATTCCGAACATTGGAATGCTCTTAAAGTTCTCCATCAGAGACTGGTTTATCATCAGAATCCCCTACTTTTACTAATGAATGGTGTGGATATTGATCAAGTTTTGCTAACTAGAGGGTTTTTTTACATTCTGTTTGGTCATCAGTGTCAGAACTTAGTAGAAGGGCACAAAGGATGCATGCTATATTTGCCTCGTGGGTATTGCAAGCTAATGCTTCACCAGATAATCTATCTAGTGTTGATATGTTGTCATCATTCCATGCTTTGAAATTTCATTAAGTGCTTGCCCTCCAAGCCCATGTCCATCCTCTTTTTGTTCCCAAAGTGTTTGAACTTGTCTCTCAATCTTAATCAATTAGTTTTGCTATATTATTTGTCTCGCTCTTTTATTAAACTTTGCTCGGGCAGTCGCGTTCAGTTCCCACTGAAAATAAGCAATCTATTTCCTACTTACCATATGTTTTCCCACAGTGTAGGAGAATGGCAATAGGCATTCAATGGGAACTTTACTTTGAAAAATGGAATGAAGACGATGTTGAATATAGTCATATTTGATTGATTTTTTATGATTTGTATTCAACTTTGACTATTGCTGTAGAGTACTTTTATTGGTTTGCTTGTTATCTTTGGCTCTTCTAGAGAGTTTACATATGATAAAAAGCTGTATTTTGCTAAACATGGAGAAACCGATGATTGAATCGGGGCCTCATACATGCAAAGCATGCGCTCTACCACTGAGCTGCATCCCCTATGAGCTGCTATGTTTTTATGCACAAGTGATTGCAGCTTTACATTTCACTAGAGATTTACTACTTTTCAGTATTATTAGGGACATCTTAGAGGATGGATGTATAACCATTATACCATGCTTGACTTCAAAGACTTTATGGTTTTCATGGCTGATGAGAATGCAAGGAGATGCCAATTCTGAACAATGGAATGCTCTTAAAGTTAACCATCAGAGACTTGTTAATAATCAGAATACCCTACTTTTTCTAATGAATGGTGTTGATATTGATCAAGTTTTGCTAACTAGAGGGCTTTCTTACATTCTGTTTGGTCATCAGTGTCAGAACTTAGTAGAAGGGCACAAAGGATGCATGCTATGACTGCCTCTTGGGCTAGCTAGCTAATGCTTCACCAGACAATCTATCTACAGTTGATATGTTGTCATCATTCCATGCTTTGAAATTTCATTAAGTACTTGCCCTCCAAGCCCATGTCCATCCTCTTTTTGTTCACAAAGTGTTTGAATTTGTCTCTCAATCTTAATCAATTAGTTTTGCTATATTATTTGTCTCGCTCTTTTATTAAACTTGGCTCGGGTAGTCGCCTTCAGTTCCCACTGAAAATAAAAAATCTATTTCCTACTTACCATATGTTTTCCCTCAGTGTAGGAGAATGGCAATAGGCATTCAATAGGAACTTTACTTTAAAAAATGGAATAAAGACGATGTTGAATATAGTCATATGTGATTGATTTTTTATGATTTGTATTCAACTTTGACTATTGCTGTAGAGTACTTTTATTGGTTTGCTTGTTATCTGTGGCTCTTCTAGAGAGTTTACATATGGTAAAAACCTGTATTTTGCAAAAGATGGAGATGCCAGGGATTGAACCCGGTGCAACTTACATGCAAAGCATGCACTCTACGACTGAGCTACATCCCTTATGAGTTGCTGTTTTTTTATACACAAGTGATTGCAGCTTTACATTTCACTAGAGATTTACTACTTTTCAGTGTTATTAGGGACATCTTAGAGGATGGAAGTATAACCAGTATACCATGCTTGAGTTCAAAGACTTTATGGTTTTCATGGCTGATGAGAATGCAAGGAGATGCCAATTCTGAACATTGGAATGCTCTTAAAGTTCTCCATCAGAGACTTGTTTATCATCAGAATACCCTACTTTTTCTAATGAATGGTGTTGATATTGATCAAGTTTTGCTAACTAGAGGGCTTTCTTACATTATGTTTGGTTATCAGTGTCAGAACTTAGTAGAAGGGCACAAAGAATGAATGCTATTACTGCCTCTTGGGCTAGCTAGCTAATGCTTCACCAGACAATCTATCTAGAGTTGATATGTTGTCATCATTCCATGCTTTGAAATTTCATTAAGTGCTTGCCCTCCAAGCCCATGTCCATCCTCTTTTTGTTCACAAAGTGTTTGAACTTGTCTCTCAATCTTAATCAATTAGTTTTGCTATATTATGTGTCTCGCTCTTTCATTAAACTTTGCTCGGGTAGTCGTCTTCAGTTCCCACTGAAAATAAAATATCTATTTCCTACTTACCATATGTTTTCCCACAGTGTAGGAGAATGGCAATAGGCATTCAATGGGATCTTTACTTTGAAAAATGGAAAGAAGATGATGTTGAATATAATTATATTTGATTTATTTTTTATGATTTGTGTTCAACTTTGGCTTTTGCTGTAGAGTACTTTTATTGGTTTGCTTGTTATCTGTGGCTCTTCTAGAGAGTTACATATGGTATAAAGCTGTATTTTGCAAAACAAGGAGATGCCAAGGATTGAACCCGGGGCCTCATACATGCAAAGCATGCACTCTACCTCTGAGCTACGTCCCTTATGAGATGCTATTTCTTATACACAAGTGATTGCAGCTTTACATTTCACTAGAGATTTACTACTTTTCAGTGTTATTAAGGATATCTTAGAAGATGGAAGTATAACCATTATACCATGCTTGACTTCAAGGACTTTATGGTTTTCATGGCTGATGAGAATGCAAGTAGATGCCCATTCCGAACATTGGAATGCTCTTAAAGTTCTCCATCAGAGACTGGTTTATCATCATAATCCCCTACTTTTACTAATGAATGGTGTGGATATTAATCAAGTTTTCCTAACTAGAGGGCTTTCTTACCTTCTGTTTGGTCATCAGTGTCAGAACTTAGTAGAAGGGCACAAAGGATGCATGCTGTATTTGCCTCTTGGGTATTGCAAGCTAATGTTTCACCAGATAATCTATCTAAAGTTGATATGTTGTCATCATTCCATGCTTTGAAATTTCATTAAGTGCTTGCCCTCCAAGCCCATGTCCATCCTCTTTTTGTTCACAAAGTGTTTGAACTTGTCTCTCAATCTTAATCAATTAGTTTTGCTAAATTATTTATCTCGCTCTTTTATTAAACTTTGCTCGGGTAGTTGCCTTCAGTTCCCACTGAAAATAAACAATCTATTTCCTACTTACCATATGTTTTCCTTCAGTGTAGGAGAATGGCAATAGGCATTCAATGGGAACTTTACTTTGAAAAATGGAATGAAGACGATGTTGAATATAATCATATTTGATTGATTTTTTATGATTTGTATTCAACTTTGGCTATTGCTGTAGAGTACTTTTATTGGATTGCTTGTTATCTGTGGCTCTTCTAGAGAGTTTACATATCGTAAAAAGCTGTATTTTGCAAAACATGGAGATGCCAGGGATTGAACCCAGGGCCTCATTCATGCAAAGCATGCACTCTACCACTGAGGTACATCCCTTATGAGATGCTATTTTTTTATGTACAAGTGATTGCAGCTTTACATTTCACTAGAGATTTACTACTTTTCAGTGTTATTATGTATATCTTAGAAGATGGAAGTATAACCATTATACCATGCTTGACTTCAAGGACTTTATGGTTTTCATTTCTGATGAGAATGCAAGTAGATGCCCATTCCGAAAATAGGAATGCACTTAAAGTTCTCCATCAGAGACTGGTTTATCATCAGAATCCCCTACTTTTACTAATGAATGGTGTGGATATTGATCAAGTTTTGCTAACTAGAGGGCTTTTTTACATTCTGTTTGGTCATCAGTGTCAGAACTTAGTAGATGGGCACAAAGGATGCATACTATGACTGCCTCTTAGGCATTGATAGCTAATGCTTCACCAGACAATCTATCTAGAGTTGATATGTTGTCATCATTCCATGCTTTGAAATTTCATTAAGTGCTTGCCCTCCAAGCCCATGTCCATCCTCTTCTTGTTCACAAAGTGTTTGAACTTGTCTCTCAATCTTAATTAATTAGTTTTGCTATATTATGTGTCTCGCTCTTTCATTAAACTTTGCTCGGGTAGTCGTCTTCAGTTCCCACTGAAAATAAAATATCTATTTCCTACTTACCATATGTTTTCCCACAGTGTAGGAGAATGGCAATAGGCATTCAATGGGATCTTTACTTTGAAAAATGGAATGAAGACGATGTTGAATATAATCATAGTTGATTGATTTTTTATGATTTGTGTTCAACTTTGGCTATTGCTGTAGAGTACTTTTATTGGTTTGCTTGTTATCTGTGATTCTTCTAGAGAGTTTACATATTGTAAAAAGCTGTGTTTTGCAAAACATGGAGATGCCAGGGATTGAACCCAGGGCCTCATACATGCAAAGCATGCACTCTACCACTGAGCTACATCCCTTATGAGATGCTTTCTTTTATGCACAAGTGATTGCAGCTTTACATTTCTCAAGAGATTTACTACTTTTCAGTGTTATTAGGGATATCTTAGAAGATGGAAGTATAACCATTATACCATGCTTGACTTCAAGGACTTTATGGTTTTCATTTCTGATGAGAATGCAAGTAGATGCCCATTCCGAACATTGGAATGCTCTTAAAGTTCTCCATCAGAGACTGGTTTATCATCATAGTCCCCTACCTTTACTAATGAATGGTGTGGATATTAATCAAGTTTTCCTAACTAGAGGGCTTTCATACATACTGTTTGGTCATCAGTGTCAGAACTTAGTAGAAGGGCACAATGGATGCATGCTATATTTGCCTCTTGGGTATTGCAAGCTAATGCTTCAGCAGATATTCTATCTAAAGTTGATATGTTGTCATCATTCCATGCTTTGAAATTTCATTAAGTGCTTCCCCTCCAAGCCCATGTCCATCCTCTTTTTGTTCACAAAGTGTTTGAACTTGTCTCTCAATCTTAATCAATTAGTTTTGCTATATTATTTGTCTCTCTCTTTTATTAAACTTTGCTCGGGTAGTCGCGTTCAATTCCCACTGAAAAATAAAAATCTGTTTCCTACTTACCATATGTTTTCCCACAGTGTAGGAGAATGGCAATAGGCATTCAATGGGAACTTTACTTTGAAAAATGGAATGAAGACGATGATGAATATAATCATATTTGATTTATTTTTTATGATTTGTATTCAACTTTGACTATTGCTGTAGAGTACTTTTATTGGTTTGCTTGTTATCTTTGGCTCTTCTAGAGAGTTTACATATGGTAAAAATCTGTATTTTGCAAAAGATGGAGATGCCAGGGATTGAACCCGGGGCCTAATACATGCAAAGCATGCAATCTATGACTGAGCGACATCCCTTATCAGATGCTATTTTCTTATACACAAGTGATTGCAGCTTTACATTTCACTAGAGATTTACTACTTTTCAGTGTTATTAGGGATATCTTAGAAGATGGAAGTATAACCATTATACCATGCTTGACTTCAAGGACTTTATGGTTTTCATTTCTGATAAGAATGCAAGTAGATGCCCATTCCGAACATTGGAATGCTCTTAAAGTTCTCCATCAGAGACTGGTTTATCATCAGAATCCCCTACTTTTACTAATGAATGGTGTGGATATTGATCAAGTTTTGCTAACTAGAGGGTTTTTTTACATTCTGTTTGGTTATCAGTGTCAGAACTTAGTAGAAGGGCACAAAGGATGCATGCTATATTTGCCTCGTGGGTATTGCAAGCTAATGCTTCACCAGATAATCTATCTAGTGTTGATATGTTGTCATCATTCCATGCTTTGAAATTTCATTAAGTGCTTGCCCTCCAAGCCCATGTCCATCCTCTTTTTGTTCCCAAAGTGTTTGAACTTGTCTCTCAATCTTAATCAATTAGTTTTGCTATATTATTTGTCTCGCTCTTTTATTAAACTTTGCTCGGGCAGTCGCGTTCAGTTCCCACTGAAAATAAGCAATCTATTTCCTACTTACCATATGTTTTCCCACAGTGTAGGAGAATGGCAATAGGCATTCAACGGGAACTTTACTTTGAAAAATGGAATGAAGACGATGTTGAATATAGTCATATTTGATTGATTTTTTATGATTTGTATTCAACTTTGACTATTGCTGTAGAGTACTTTTATTGGTTTGCTTGTTATCTTTGGCTCTTCTAGAGAGTTTACATATGATAAAAAGCTGTATTTTGCTAAACATGGAGAAGCCGATGATTGAATCGGGGCCTCATACATGCAAAGCATGCGCTCTACCACTGAGCTGCATCCCCTATGAGCTGCTATGTTTTTATGCACAAGTGATTGCAGCTTTACATTTCACTAGAGATTTACTACTTTTCAGTATTATTAGGGACATCTTAGAGGATGGATGTATAACCATTATACCATGCTTGACTTCAAAGACTTTATAGTTTTCATGGCTGATGAGAATGCAAGGAGATGCCAATTCTGAACAATGGAATGCTCTTAAAGTTAACCATCAGAGACTTGTTAATAATCAGAATACCCTACTTTTTCTAATGAATGGTGTTGATATTGATCAAGTTTTGCTAACTAGAGGGCTTTCTTACATTCTGTTTGGTCATCAGTGTCAGAACTTAGTAGAAGGGCACAAAGGATGCATGCTATGACTGCCTCTTGGGCTAGCTAGCTAATGCTTTACCAGACAATCTATCTACAGTTGATATGTTGTCATCATTCCATGCTTTGAAATTTCATTAAGTACTTGCCCTCCAAGCCCATGTCCATCCTCTTTTTGTTCACAAAGTGTTTGAATTTGTCTCTCAATCTTAATCAATTAGTTTTGCTATATTATTTGTCTCGCTCTTTTATTAAACTTGGCTCGGGTAGTCGCCTTCAGTTCCCACTGAAAATAAAAAATCTATTTCCTACTTACCATATGTTTTCCCTCAGTGTAGGAGAATGGCAATAGGCATTCAATAGGAACTTTACTTTAAAAAATGGAATAAAGACGATGTTGAATATAGTCATATGTGATTGATTTTTTATGATTTGTATTCAACTTTGACTATTGCTGTAGAGTACTTTTATTGGTTTGCTTGTTATCTGTGGCTCTTCTAGAGAGTTTACATATGGTAAAAACCTGTATTTTGCAAAAGATGGAGATGCCAGGGATTGAACCCGGTGCAACTTACATGCAAAGCATGCACTCTACGACTGAGCTACATCCCTTATGAGTTGCTGTTTTTTTATACACAAGTGATTGCAGCTTTACATTTCACTAGAGATTTACTACTTTTCAGTGTTATTAGGGACATCTTAGAGGATGGAAGTATAACCAGTATACCATGCTTGAGTTCAAAGACTTTATGGTTTTCATGGCTGATGAGAATGCAAGGAGATGCCAATTCTGAACATTGGAATGCTCTTAAAGTTCTCCATCAGAGACTTGTTTATCATCAGAATACCCTACTTTTTCTAATGAATGGTGTTGATATTGATCAAGTTTTGCTAACTAGAGGGCTTTCTTACATTATGTTTGGTTATCAGTGTCAGAACTTAGTAGAAGGGCACAAAGAATGAATGCTATTACTGCCTCTTGGGCTAGCTAGCTAATGCTTCACCAGACAATCTATCTAGAGTTGATATGTTGTCATCATTCCATGCTTTGAAATTTCATTAAGTGCTTGCCCTCCAAGCCCATGTCCATCCTCTTTTTGTTCACAAAGTGTTTGAACTTGTCTCTCAATCTTAATCAATTAGTTTTGCTATATTATGTGTCTCGCTCTTTCATTAAACTTTGCTCGGGTAGTCGTCTTCAGTTCCCACTGAAAATAAAATATCTATTTCCTACTTACCATATGTTTTCCCACAGTGTAGGAGAATGGCAATAGGCATTCAATGGGATCTTTACTTTGAAAAATGGAAAGAAGATGATGTTGAATATAATTATATTTGATTTATTTTTTATGATTTGTGTTCAACTTTGGCTTTTGCTGTAGAGTACTTTTATTGGTTTGCTTGTTATCTGTGGCTCTTCTAGAGAGTTACATATGGTATAAAGCTGTATTTTGCAAAACAAGGAGATGCCAAGGATTGAACCCGGGGCCTCATACATGCAAAGCATGCACTCTACCTCTGAGCTACGTCCCTTATGAGATGCTATTTCTTATACACAAGTGATTGCAGCTTTACATTTCACTAGAGATTTACTACTTTTCAGTGTTATTAAGGATATCTTAGAAGATGGAAGTATAACCATTATACCATGCTTGACTTCAAGGACTTTATGGTTTTCATGGCTGATGAGAATGCAAGTAGATGCCCATTCCGAACATTGGAATGCTCTTAAAGTTCTCCATCAGAGACTGGTTTATCATCATAATCCCCTACTTTTACTAATGAATGGTGTGGATATTAATCAAGTTTTCCTAACTAGAGGGCTTTCTTACCTTCTGTTTGGTCATCAGTGTCAGAACTTAGTAGAAGGGCACAAAGGATGCATGCTGTATTTGCCTCTTGGGTATTGCAAGCTAATGTTTCACCAGATAATCTATCTAAAGTTGATATGTTGTCATCATTCCATGCTTTGAAATTTCATTAAGTGCTTGCCCTCCAAGCGCATGTCCATCCTCTTTTTGTTCACAAAGTGTTTGAACTTGTCTCTCAATCTTAATCAATTAGTTTTGCTAAATTATTTATCTCGCTCTTTTATTAAACTTTGCTCGGGTAGTTGCCTTCAGTTCCCACTGAAAATAAACAATCTATTTCCTACTTACCATATGTTTTCCTTCAGTGTAGGAGAATGGCAATAGGCATTCAATGGGAACTTTACTTTGAAAAATGGAATGAAGACGATGTTGAATATAATCATATTTGATTGATTTTTTATGATTTGTATTCAACTTTGGCTATTGCTGTAGAGTACTTTTATTGGATTGCTTGTTATCTGTGGCTCTTCTAGAGAGTTTACATATCGTAAAAAGCTGTATTTTGCAAAACATGGAGATGCCAGGGATTGAACCCAGGGCCTCATTCATGCAAAGCATGCACTCTACCACTGAGGTACATCCCTTATGAGATGCTATTTTTTTATGTACAAGTGATTGCAGCTTTACATTTCACTAGAGATTTACTACTTTTCAGTGTTATTAGGTATATCTTAGAAGATGGAAGTATAACCATTATACCATGCTTGACTTCAAGGACTTTATGGTTTTCATTTCTGATGAGAATGCAAGTAGATGCCCATTCCGAAAATAGGAATGCTCTTAAAGTTCTCCATCAGAGACTGGTTTATCATCAGAATCCCCTACTTTTACTAATGAATGGTGTGGATATTGATCAAGTTTTGCTAACTAGAGGGCTTTTTTACATTCTGTTTGGTCATCAGTGTCAGAACTTAGTAGATGGGCACAAAGGATGCATGCTATGACTGCCTCTTAGGCATTGATAGCTAATGCTTCACCAGACAATATATCTAGTGTTGATATGTTGTCATCATTCCATGCTTTGAAATTTCATTAAGTGCTTGCCCTCCAAGCCCATGTCCATCCTCTTTTTGTTCACAAAGTGTTTGAACTTGTCTCTCAATCTTAATCAATTAGTTTTGCTATATTATTTGTCTCACTCTTTTTTAAACTTTGCTCGGGTAGTCGCCTTCAGTTCCCACTGAAAATAAGCAATCTATTTCCTACTTACCATATGTTTTCCCACAGTGTAGGAGAATGGCAATAGGCATTCAATGGGAACTTTACTTTGAAAAATGGAATGAAGACGATGTTGAATATAGTCATATTTGATTGATTTTTTATGATTTGTATTCAACTTTGACTATTGCTGTAGAGTACTTTTATTGGTATGCTTGTTATCTTTGGCTCTTCTAGAGAGTTTACATATGATAAAAAGCTGTATTTTGCTAAACATGGAGAAGCCGATGATTGAATCGGGGCCTCATACATGCAAAGCATGCGCTCTACCACTGATCTGCATCCCCTATGAGCTGCTATGTTTTTATGCACAAGTGATTGCAGCTTTACATTTCACTAGAGATTTACTACTTTTCAGTATTATAAGGGACATCTTAGAGGATGGAAGTATAACCATTATACCATGCTTGACTTCAAAGACTTTATGGTTTTCATGGCTGATGAGAATGCAAGGAGATGCCAATTCTGAACAATGGAATGCTCTTAAAGTTCTCCATCAGAGACTGGTTTATCATCAGAATACCCTACTTTTTCTAATGAATGGTGTTGATATTGATCAAGTTTTGCTAACTAGAGGGCTTTCTTACATTCTGTTTGGTCATCAGTGTCAGAACTTAGTAGAAGGGCACAAAGGATGCATGCTATGACTTCCTCTTGGGCTAGCTAGTTAATGCTTCACCAGACAATCTATCTAGAGTTGATATGTTGTCATCATTCCATGCTTTGAAATTTCATTAAGTACTTGCCCTCCAAGCCCATGTCCATCCTCTTTTTGTTCACAAAGTGTTTGAACTTGTCTCTCAATCTTAATCAATTAGTTTTGCTATATTATTTGTCTCGCTCTTTTATTAAACTTGGCTCAGGTAGTCGCCTTCAGTTCCTACTGAAAATAAAAAATCTATTTCCTACTTACCATATGTTTTCCCTCAGTGTAGGAGAATGGCAATAGGCATTCAATAGGAACTTTACTTTAAAAAATGGAATAAAGACGATGTTGAATATAGTCATATTTGATTGATTTTTTATGATTTGTGTTCAACTTTGACTATTGCTGTAGAGTACTTTTATTAGTTTGCTTGTTATCTGTGGCTCTTCTAGAGAGTTTACATATGGTAAAAAGCTGTATTTTGCAAAAGAAGGAGATGCCAGGGATTGAACCCAGGGCCTCATATATTCAAAGCATGTGCTGTATGACTGAGCTACATCCCCTTTAAGATGCTTTGTTTTTATTCACAAGTGATTGCAGCTTTACATTTCACTAGAAATGTACTACTTTTCAGTTTTATTAGGGACATCTTAGAGGATGGAAGTATAACCATTATACCATGCTTGACATCAAGGACTTTATAGTTTTCATAGCTGATGAGAATGCAATGAGATCCCCTTTGCGAACATTGGAATGTTCTTAAAGTTCTCCATCAGAGACTGGTTTATCATCATAATCCCCTACTTTTACTAATGAATGGTGTGGATATTAATCAAGTTTTCCTAACTAGAGGGATTTCTTACATTCTGTTTGGTCATCAGTGTCAGAACTTAGTAGAAGGGCACAAAGGATGCATGCTATGACTGCCTCTTGGGCATTGCTATCTAATGCTGCACCAGACAATATATCTAGAGTTGATATGTTGTCATCATTCCATGCTTTGAAATTTCATTAAGTGCTTGCCCTCCAAGCCCATGTCCATCCTCCTTTTGTTCACAAAGTGTTTGAACTTGTCTCTCAATCTTAATCAATTAGTTTTGCTATATTATCTATCTCGCTCTTTTATTAAACTTTGCTCAGGTAGTCGCCTTCAGTTCCCACTGAAAATAAACAATCTATTTCCTACTTACCATATGTTTTCCTTCAGTGTAGGTGAATGGCAATAGGCATTCAATGGGAACTTTACTTTGAAAAATGGAATGAAGACGATGTTGAATATAATCATATTTGATTGATTTTTTATGAATTGTGTTCAACTTTGGCTATTGCTGTAGAGTACTTTAATTGGTTTGCTTGTTATCTGTGATTCTTCTAGAGAGTTTACATATTGTCAAAAGCTGTGTTTTGCAAAACATGGAGATGCCAGGCATTGAACCCAGGGCCTCATACATGCAAAGCATGCACTCTACCCTTATGAGATGCTACATCCCTTATGAGATGCTTTTTTTATGCACAAGTGATTGCAGCTTTACATTTCACTAGAGATTTACTACTTTTCAGTGTTATTAGGGACATCTTAGAGGATGGAAGGATAACCATTATACCATGCTGGACTTCGAGGACTTCAAGGTTACCATGGCTGATGAGAATGCAAGTAGATGCCCATTCCAAACTTTGGAATGCTATTAAAGTTCTCCATCAAAGACTGGTTTATCATCAGAATCCCCTACTTTTACTAATGAATGGTGTGTATATTGATCAAGTTTTGCTAATTAGAGGGCTTTCTTACATTCTGTTTGGTCATCAGTGTCAGAACTTAGTAGAAGGGCACAAGGGATGCATGCTATTACTGCCTCTTGAGCATTGCTAACTAATGCTTCACCAGAAAATCTATTTAGAGTTGATATGTTTTCATCGTTCCATGCTTTGAAATTTCATTAAGTGCTTGCCCTCCAAGCCCATGTCCATCCTCTTTTTGTTCACAATGTGTTTGAACTTGTCTCTCAATTTTAATCAATTAGTTTTACTATATTATTTGTCTCGCTCTTTTATTAAACTTTGCTCGGGTAGTCGCCTTCAGTTCCCACTGAAAATAAAAAATCTATTTCCTACCTACTATATGTTTTCCCACAGTGTAGGAGAATGGCAATAGGCATTCAATGGGAACTTTACTTTGAAAAATGGTAAGAAGACGATGTTGAATATAATCATATTTGATTGATTTTTTATGATTTGTATTCAACTTTGACTATTGCTGTAGAGTACTTTTATTGGTTTGCTTTTTATCTTTGGCTCTTCTAGAGAATTTACATATTATAAAAAGCTGCTTTTTGCAAAACATGGAGATGCCAGAGATTGAACCCGAGGCCTCATACATGCAAAGTATGCGCTCTACCACTGAGCTACAATGTTCTTATGCACAAGTTATTGCAGCTTTACATTTCACTAGAGATTTACTACTTTTCAGTGTTATTAGGGATATCTTAGAAGATGGAAGTATAACCATTATACCATGCTTGACTTCAAGGAATTTATGGTTTTCATGTCTGATGAGAATGCAAGTAGATAGCCATTCCGAACATTGGAATGCTCTTAAAGTTCTCCATCAGAGACTGGTTTATCATCAGAATCCCCTACTTTTACTAATGAATGGTGTGGATATTGATCAAGTTTTGCTAACTAGAGGGCTTTCTTACATTCTGTTTGGTCATCAGTGTCAGAACTTAGTAGAAGTGCACAAAGGATGCATGCTATGATTGCCTCTTGGGCATTGCTATCTAATGCTTCACCAGATAATCTATCTAGAGTTGATATGTTGTCATCATTCCATGCTTTGAAATTTCATTAAGTGCTTGCCCTCCAAGTCCATGTCCATCCTCTTTTTGTTCACAAAGTGTTTGAACTTGTCTCTCAATCTTAATCAATTTGTTTTGCTATATTATTTGTCTCGCTCTTGTATTAAACTTTGCTCGGATAGTCACCTTCAGTTCCCACTGAAAATAAAAAATCTATTTCCTACTTACTATATGTTTTCCCACAGTGTAGGAGAATGGCAATAGGCATTCAATGGGAACTTTACTTTGAAAAATGGAATGAAGACTAAGATGAATATAATCATATTTGATTGATTTTTTATGATTTGTATTCAACTTTGACTATTGCTGTAGAGTACTTTTATTGGATTGCTTGTTATCTGTGGCTCTTCTAGAGAGTTTACATATGGTAAAAAGCTGTATTTTGCAAAACATGGATTTGCCAGGGATTGAACTCGGTGCAAAGCAAAGCATGCGCTCTACCACTGAGCTACATCCCCTAGGAGCTGCTGTTTTCTTATGCACAAGTGATTACAGCTTTACATTTCTCAAGAGATTTACTACTTTTCAGTGTTATTAGGGACATCTTAGAGGATGGAAGGATAACCATTATACCATGCTGGACTTTGAGGACTTCAAGGTTACCATGGCTGATGAGAATGCAAGTAGATGCCCATTCCAAACATTGGAATGCTATTAAAGTTCTCCATCAAAGACTGGTTTATCATCAGAATCCCCTACTTTTACTAATGAATGGTGTGGATATTGATCAAGTTTTGCTAATTAGAGGGCTTTCTTACATTCTGTTTAGTCATCAGTGTCAGAACTTATTAGAAGGGCACAAGGGATGCATGCTATTACTGCCTCTTGGGCTAGCTAGCTAATTCTTCACCAGACAATCTATCTAGAGTTGATATGTTGTCATCATTCCATGCTTTGAAATTTCATTAAGTGCTTGCCCTCCAAGCCCATGTCCATCCTCTTTTTGTTCACAAAGTGTTTAAACTTGTCTCTCAATCTTAATCAATTAGTTTTACTATATTATTTGTCTCGCTCTTTTATTAAACTTTGCTCGGGTAGTCGCCTTCAGTTCCCACTGAAAATAAAAAATCTATTTCCTACTTACTATATGTTTTCCCACAGTGTAGGAGAATGGCAATAGGCATTCAATGGGAACTTTACTTTGAAAAATGGAATGAAGACGATGATGAATATAATCATATTTGATTGATTTTTTATGATTTGTATTCAACTTTGACTATTGCTGTAGAGTACTTTTATTGGTTTGCTTTTTATCTTTGGCTCTTCTAGAGAGTTTACATATGGTAAAAAGCTGTATTTTGCAAAACATGGAGATGCCAGGGATTGCACCCTTATCCTCATACTTGCACTCTACCACTGAGCTACATCCCCTATGAGATGCTATATTTTTATGCACAAGTGATTGCAGCTTTACATTTCACTAGAGATTTACTACTTTTCAGTGTTATTAGGGACATCTTAGAGGATGGAAGTATAACCATTATACCATGCTTGACTTCAAGGACTTTATGGTTTTCATGGCTGATGAGAATGCAAGGAGATGCCCATTCCGAACATTGGAATGCTCTTAAAGTTCTCCATCAGAGACTGGTTTATCATCAGAATCCCCTACTTTTACTAATGAATGGTGTGGATATTGATCAAGTTTTGCTAACTAGAGGGCTTTCTTACATTCTGTTTGGTCATCAGTGTCAGAACTTAGTAGAAGTGCACAAAGGATGCATGCTATTACTGCCTCTTGGGCTAGCTAGCTAATGCTTCACCAGACAATCTATCTACAGTTGTTATGTTGTCATCATTCCATGCTTTGAAATTTCATTAAGTGCTTGCCCTCCAAGCCCATGTCCATCCTCTTTTTGTTCACAATGTGTTTGAATTTGTCTCTCAATCTTAATCAATTAGTTTTACTTTATTATTTGTCTCGATCTTTTATTAAACTTTGCTCAGGTAGTCTCCTTCAGTTCCCACTGAAAATAAAAAATCTATTTCCTACTTACTATATGTTTTCCCACAGTGTAGGAGAATGGCAATAGGCATTCAATGGGAACTTTACTTTGAAAAATGGTATGAAGACGATGTTGAATATAATCATATTTGATTGATTTTTTATGATTTGTATTCAACTTTGACTATTGCTGTAGAGTACTTTTATTGGTTTGCTTTTTATCTTTGGCTCTTCTAGAGAGTTTACATATTATAAAAAGCTGCTTTTTGCAAAACATGGAGATGCCAGGGATTGAACCCGGGACCTCATACATGAAAAGCATGCGCTCTACCACTGAGCTACAATGTTCTTATGCACAAGTGATTGCAGCTTTACATTTCACTAGAGATTTACTACTTTTCAGTGTTATTAGGGATATCTTAGAAGATGGAAGTATAACCATTATACCATGCTTGACTTCAAGGAATTTATGGTTTTCATGTCTGATGAGAATGCAAGTAGATAGCCATTCCGAACATTGGAATGCTTTTAAAGTTCTCCATCAGAGACTGGTTTATCATCAGAATCCCCTACTTTTACTAATGAATGGTGTGGACATTGATCAAGTTTTGCTAACTAGAGGGCTTTCTTACATTCTGTTTGGTCATCAGTGTCAGAACTTAGTAGAAGTGCACAAAGGATGCATGCTATGATTGCCTCTTGGGCATTGCTATCTAATGCTTCACCAGATAATCTATCTAGAGTTGATATGTTGTCATCATTCCATGCTTTGAAATTTCATTAAGTGCTTGCTCTCCAAGCCCATGTCCATCCTCTTTTTGTTCACAAAGTGTTTGAACTTGTCTCTCAATCTTAATCAATTTGTTTTGCTATATTATTTCTCTTGCTCTTTTATTAAACTTTGCTCGGGTAGTCGCCTTCAGTTCCCACTGAAAATAAAAAATCTATTTCCTACTTACTATATGTTTTCCCACAGTGTAGGAGAATGGCAATAGGCATTCAATGGGAACTTTACTTTGAAAAATGGAATGAAGATGATGATGAATATAATCATATTTGATTGATTTTTTATGATTTGTATTCAACTTTGACTATTGCTGTAGAGTACTTTTATTGGTTTGCTTGTTATCTGTGGCTCTTCTAGAGAGTTTACATATGGTAAAAAGCTGTATTTTGCAAAACATGGAGATGCCGGGGATTGAACTCGGTGCAAAGCAAAGCATGCGCTCTACCACTGAGCTACATCCCCTAGGAGCTGCTGTTTTCTTATGCACAAGTGATTACAGCTTTACATTTCACTAGAGATTTACTACTTTTCAGTGTTATTAGGGACATCTTAGAGGATGGAAGGATAACCATTATACCATGCTGGACTTCGAGGACTTCAAGGTTACCATGGCTGATGAGAATGCAAGTAGATGCCCATTCCAAACTTTGGAATGCTATTAAAGTTCTCCATCAAAGACTGGTTTATCATCAGAATCCCCTACTTTTACTAAAGAATGGTGTGGATATTGATCAAGTTTTGCTAATTAGAGGGCTTTCTTACATTCTGTTTGGTCATCAGTGTCAGAACTTAGTAGAAGGGCACAAGGGATGCATGCTATTACTGCCTCTTGGGCTAGCTAGCTAATTCTTCACCAGACAATCTATCTAGAGTTGATATGTTGTCATCATTCCATGCTTTGAAATTTCATTAAGTGCTTGCCCTCCAAGCCCATGTCCATCCTCTTTTTGTTCACAAAGTGTTTAAACTTGTCTCTCAATCTTAATCAATTAGTTTTACTATATTATTTGTCTCGCTCTTTTATTAAACTTTGCTCGAGTAGTCGCCTTCAGTTCCCACTGAAAATAAAAAATCTATTTCCTACTTACTATATGTTTTCCCACAGTGTAGGAGAATGGCAATAGGCATTCAATGGGAACTTTACTTTGAAAAATGGAATGAAGACGATGATGAATATAATCATATTTGATTGATTTTTTATGATTTGTATTCAACTTTGACTATTGCTGTAGAGTACTTTTATTGGTTTGCTTTTTATCTTTGGCTCTTCTAGAGAATTTACATATTATAAAAAGCTGCTTTTTGCAAAACATGGAGATGCCAGGGATTGAACCCGGGGCCTCATACATGCAAAGCATGCGCTCTACCACTGAGCTACAATGTTCTTATGCACAATTTATTGCAGCTTTACATTTCACTAGAGATTTACTACTTTTCAGTGTTATTAGGGATATCTTAGAAGATGGAAGTATAACCATTATACCATGCTTGACTTCAAGGAATTTATGGTTTTCATGTCTGATGAGAATGCAAGTAGATAGCCATTCCGAACATTGGAATGCTCTTAAAGTTCTCCATCAGAGACTGGTTTATCATCAGAATCCCCTACTTTTACTAATGAATGGTGTGGATATTGATCAAGTTTTGCTAACTAGAGGGCTTTCTTACATTCTGTTTGGTCATCAGTGTCAGAACTTAGTAGAAGTGCACAAAGGATGCATGCTATGATTGCCTCTTGGGCATTGCTATCTAATGCTTCACCAGATAATCTATCTAGAGTTGATATGTTGTCATCATTCCATGCTTTGAAATTTCATTAAGTGCTTGCCCTCCAAGTCCATGTCCATCCTCTTTTTGTTCACAAAGTGTTTGAACTTGTCTCTCAATCTTAATCAATTTGTTTTGCTATATTATTTGTCTCGCTCTTGTATTAAACTTTGCTCGGATAGTCACCTTCAGTTCCCACTGAAAATAAAAAATCTATTTCCTACTTACTATATGTTTTCCCACAGTGTAGGAGAATGGCAATAGGCATTCAATGGGAACTTTACTTTGAAAAATGAAATGAAGACTATGATGAATATAATCATATTTGATTGATTTTTTATGATTTGTATTCAACTTTGACTATTGCTGTAGAGTACTTTTATTGGATTGCTTGTTATCTGTGGCTCTTCTAGAGAGTTTACATATGGTAAAAAGCTGTATTTTGCAAAACATGGATTTGCCAGGGATTGAACTCGGTGCAAAGCAAAGCATGCGCTCTACCACTGAGCTACATCCCCTAGGAGCTGCTGTTTTCTTATGCACAAGTGATTACAGCTTTACATTTCTCAAGAGATTTACTACTTTTCAGTGTTATTAGGGACATCTTAGAGGATGGAAGGATAACCATTATACCATGCTGGACTTTGAGGACTTCAAGGTTACCATGGCTGATGAGAATGCAAGTAGATGCCCATTCCAAACATTGGAATGCTATTAAAGTTCTCCATCAAAGACTGGTTTATCATCAGAATCCCCTACTTTTACTAATGAATGGTGTGGATATTGATCAAGTTTTGCTAATTAGAGGGCTTTCTTACATTCTGTTTAGTCATCAGTGTCAGAACTTATTAGAAGGGCACAAGGGATGCATGCTATTACTGCCTCTTGGGCTAGCTAGCTAATTCTTCACCAGACAATCTATCTAGAGTTGATATGTTGTCATCATTCCATGCTTTGAAATTTCATTAAGTGCTTGCCCTCCAAGCCCATGTCCATCCTCTTTTTGTTCACAAAGTGTTTAAACTTGTCTCTCAAACTTAATCAATTAGTTTTACTATATTATTTGTCTCGCTCTTTTATTAAACTTTGCTCGGGTAGTCGCCTTCAGTTCCCACTGAAAATAAAAAATCTATTTCCTACTTACTATATGTTTTCCCACAGTGTAGGAGAATGGCAATAGGCATTCAATGGGAACTTTACTTTGAAAAATGGAATGAAGACGATGATGAATATAATCATATTTGATTGATTTTTTATGATTTGTATTCAACTTTGACTATTGCTGTAGAGTACTTTTATTGGTTTGCTTTTTATCTTTGGCTCTTCTAGAGAGTTTACATATGGTAAAAAGCTGTATTTTGCAAAACATGGAGATGCCAGGGATTGCACCCTTATCCTCATACTTGCACTCTACCACTGAGCTACATCCCCTATGAGATGCTATATTTTTATGCACAAGTGATTGCAGCTTTACATTTCACTAGAGATTTACTACTTTTCAGTGTTATTAGGGACATCTTAGAGGATGGAAGTATAACCATTATACCATGCTTGACTTCAAGGACTTTATGGTTTTCATGGCTGATGAGAATGCAAGGAGATGCCCATTCCGGAGATTGGAATGCTCTTAAAGTTCTCCATCAGAGACTGGTTTATCATCAGAATCCCCTACTTTTACTAATGAATGGTGTGGATATTGATCAAGTTTTGCTAACTAGAGGGCTTTCTTACATTCTGTTTGGTCATCAGTGTCAGAACTTAGTAGAAGTGCACAAAGGATGCATGCTATTACTGCCTCTTGGGCTAGCTAGCTAATGCTTCACCAGACAATCTATCTACAGTTGTTATGTTGTCATCATTCCATGCTTTGAAATTTCATTAAGTGCTTGCCCTCCAAGCCCATGTCCATCCTCTTTTTGTTCACAATGTGTTTGAATTTGTCTCTCAATCTTAATCAATTAGTTTTACTTTATTATTTGTCTCGATCTTTTATTAAACTTTGCTCAGGTAGTCTCCTTCAGTTCCCACTGAAAATAAAAAATCTATTTCCTACTTACTATATGTTTTCCCACAGTGTAGGAGAATGGCAATAGGCATTCAATGGGAACTTTACTTTGAAAAATGGTATGAAGACGATGTTGAATATAATCATATTTGATTGATTTTTTATGATTTGTATTCAACTTTGACTATTGCTGTAGAGTACTTTTATTGGTTTGCTTTTTATCTTTGGCTCTTCTAGAGAGTTTACATATTATAAAAAGCTGCTTTTTGCAAAACATGGAGATGCCAGGGATTGAACCCAGGGCCTCATACATGAAAAGCATGCGCTCTACCACTGAGCTACAATGTTCTTATGCACAAGTGATTGCAGCTTTACATTTCACTAGAGATTTACTACTTTTCAGTGTTATTAGGGATATCTTAGAAGATGGAAGTATAACCATTATACCATGCTTGACTTCAAGGAATTTATGGTTTTCATGTCTGATGAGAATGCAAGTAGATAGCCATTCCGAACATTGGAATGCTCTTAAAGTTCTCCATCAGAGACTGGTTTATCATCAGAATCCCCTACTTTTACTAATGAATGGTGTGGACATTGATCAAGTTTTGCTAACTAGAGGGCTTTCTTACATTCTGTTTGGTCATCAGTGTCAGAACTTAGTAGAAGTGCACAAAGGATGCATGCTATGATTGCCTCTTGGGCATTGCTATCTAATGCTTCACCAGATAATCTATCTAGAGTTGATATGTTGTCATCATTCCATGCTTTGAAATTTCATTAAGTGCTTGCCCTCCAAGCCCATGTCCATCCTCTTTTTGTTCACAAAGTGTTTGAACTTGTCTCTCAATCTTAATCAATTTGTTTTGCTATATTATTTCTCTTGCTCTTTTATTAAACTTTGCTCGGCTAGTCACCTTCAGTTCCCACTGAAAATAAAAAATCTATTTCCTACTTACTATATGTTTTCCCACAGTGTAGGAGAATGGCAATAGGCATTCAATGGGAACTTTACTTTGAAAAATGGAATGAAGACTATGATGAATATAATCATATTTGATTGATTTTTTATGATTTGTATTCAACTTTGACTATTGCTGTAGAGTACTTTTATTGGATTGCTTGTTATCTGTGGCTCTTCTAGAGAGTTTACATATGGTAAAAAGCTGTATTTTGCAAAACATGGAGATGCCGGGGATTGAACTCGGTGCAAAGCAAAGCATGCGCTCTACCACTGAGCTACATCCCCTAGGAGCTGCTGTTTGCTTATGCACAAGTGATTACAGCTTTACAATTCACTAGAGATTTACTACTTTTCAGTGTTATTAGGGACATCTTAGAGGATGGAAGGATAACCATTATACCATGCTGGACTTCGAGGACTTCAAGGTTACCATGGCTGATGAGAATGCAAGTAGATGCCCATTCCAAACTTTGGAATGCTATTAAAGTTCTCCATCAAAGACTGGTTTATCATCAGAATCCCCTACTTTTACTAATGAATGGTGTGGATATTGATCAAGTTTTGCTAATTAGAGGGCTTTCTTACATTCTGTTTGGTCATCAGTGTCAGAACTTAGTAGAAGGGCACAAGGGATGCATGCTATTACTGCCTCTTGGGCTAGCTAGCTAATTCTTCACCAGACAATCTATCTAGAGTTGATATGTTGTCATCATTCCATGCTTTGAAATTTCATTAAGTGCTTGCCCTCCAAGCCCATGTCCATCCTCTTTTTGTTCACAAAGTGTTTAAACTTGTCTCTCAATCTTAATCAATTAGTTTTACTATATTATTTGTCTCGCTCTTTTATTAAACTTTGCTCGGGTAGTCGCCTTCAGTTCCCACTGAAAATAAAAAATCTAT